>JAHZMV010006160.1:0-64149 GCA_027743765.1 Coecobrya sp. COE2
TACTCTAGAACAATATGTGTACATATCAGCTACCTGGGAGGATTCTGTAAGGAGGTGCAGAGAATTTAAAAAATATTCCTCTATTTTGGGACAGACTTTAGGAATAATTAATTGTTCACGTTCGCTTTTCTATTTATATTTTTCCCATCTCATTTTATTACCAGCACCCCTTTAAATTGCTGTGAAAGGCGACACACTACAGATACTACCGTCCGTTTTAGCAAGTTTCAAAAATATTTTTAGGCATCTTGTAGTATCCATCTAATAGCTTTATACGTATGTATTTTTTTGATTTACGAGCAGGAAGCCACTTTATTCTAGCGATAAAACCGAACCAGCAAATAGCCATGTGTTTTATGTAAGTTTCTTTTTAAAAAAAAAACTACAAAGAGTATTCTAGCCTTCAATTCTTGTCTCTTCTTGCTCAACTGCTGAAATTGGATGCACACTTTCCCAGTCAAAGTGAGAGGAGCAGAGAACACGAGATGCTTTCTTATTCTTTTGAATCCATAAAAATAATGCTGATATCGTGAGCAGTGCAGAGGAGAAGGAGGAACATGATCGTATTTCAAATTTTCGACCGTGCTAATGCTCACTTTACATACATTTCTCCAGTTAACCGCTGCAGTCCCAGCAGCGGAAAGAAATCGACCCTATCATCAGACCATGCTGTTTTTTTTTGTGTGTGTAGTATTTCACAGGCATGTGTATATTTATTATATGACTGGGGAGATTATACCCCATGTCAGGGGGGAAATAACTCTTAAATTAAACTCTACATACTTCCATTTTACATACTACTTTTGCTATGACGAGAGAAAATATTCCCATCATTCAATTTTTTTCTTCTCCTTCTTCCCATTTTTTTTGTAAATCGGTTAATTGTGGTTTATAATAAAAGTGTTTAGCTTCACATCATTCTTTTCAAGCTTGCAAGAAAAGGACAATAATAGCCTTGTTTGCAATTGCAAGCCTATCATCATTTGCGCCTTTTATCCTTCCAGTCATTGCGACTCGTGCCAAACTTTCAACTCGCCCGATTTTTTTTTCTCGTCTCCCTCGTCTTCTTCTATTTTATTTATTTCTTGGCATCCGCAACATCGTCATCATCATGGTCATCTCGAACAACAACAACTGCATACTACACATTTTCCTCGAAATGCTACTACTACTTGTACTATGATTTCTGAGGTGGATACACCCACCCCACTATAAAAACATATACTCTGGTGGTAGTAGTCAGTTTTTATATTTTGTTCTTTCTCTCTCTCTCAATATGTGTGTGTGGAAACCCCGGATATTTTTCCTCCCTCGTTTTCGTCGTCGTCTTCTTCGTACAACTTGGTATTTATTCTCCCGTCGTCTGCCAGTTTTTGCTGCTGCTGTTGTTGTTGTTGCTGCTGTTGTCTCCCCGTCCAGTCCAGTGCACTGATGCATGCATGTACATTTTATGTTGTTTTCCAGAGCTCCAGCTTTCTTTTTCCTCGTTATTTTATGGGAAGTCACGCTGATTTTTTCTCCATTCCTACTACCATTATTATGTCGTGTGTCGTCGTACTGTATAGAGTGTAGTAAAAAAAAAGTAGAATACGAATGCACACACATACACACAAACACACACGAGGAATAAATGAGCTGGCTTTTCAAGGAAAGACGACGGCGAGACGTGCAGAGAATTTCCAAAAAATTAAGTACACCCAATAAACAGCATCCACAATCCATAACGTTTTTTTAAACCGGCAAAAAGTCCTTGGCTCTTTTCCTCTCTCCCTTTTTTTCTCCTCTGTTCATATTCCAGTTGCATTTTTTTTTCTTGGCATGGCTGTCCATACGTCTCTACATCTGAAACACTGCCATAGTTAAAAATTTTAAAATATACTCTGGCATTTTGGTTTTCCGGGAAAAAAATTAATTCTCTCGTTATCTACAGCTATTTACTGTTATTATAATTCTTTAGACCGGTGGTGATGATGACGGCTTGTCGTTCTGATTTTCTCCGAGCTGTTTTGTTGTCTTGTTTGGTGAAAAAAAAACTACACGGGAAAGATTGAGTTTATAAGCCTCTTAGACATTTTCTCGGAGAAAAAGTTGAGAGGACGACTACCTTCGGTTTTCTGGTGGTGGTGGTTTATAGAATTGGGTTGGAAAAATGAAATCTCCAAAATTGAGAGTGCTGCGACCGAAAAGCTTAAAAAAGATAATTTGGGAAATGAAAGAAAAAAAGGATGTTAGAAGGGACTTGTGTAAAAAAAATATAGGAAATATACCTTATAATATATTTAATTTGAAGTGAAAATCAGAATGCTAATTTGATGTGTATATTTTTTCTTGTGTGATTTGCAGAGCATTATCATATATTTGTTGGGGATCTAAGTCCAGAGATCGAAACGCAAGCGTTGAGAGATGCGTTCGCCCCCTTCGGAGAGATCTCGTAAGTACAGTATATTCCCTGTTGTTGGCTGGGCTGTCTGTCTGTCTGCTGCTGCTGGTGGTGTCTGTCGGACCAAAAAAAGAGACCATCAACAACTGCAGCAGTACAAACACCAACAACAACAGATTATATCTCATTTTCAATTTCTCTTGAAACTATTTTTCATACTCTTTTTTACAATTCATCAAAATAATATCTCAGGTCTTTTTACTTCTCAATTTTCTACTTGTCATTTATTTTTTTCTTACAAAAAATTTTAAAAGTCTTTTCCTCCTTTCTTTCTTTGAGAGAAAAAATCACCATCTCTACTTATCTTTCTTGAAACATCATTATGTATTCTCTTTCACTCTCTCTCTCTTTCTCTCTCTCTATCTTTTTACCTTGTCATTTTCACTTTTTAACTAGCTTAATCGCTTTTCGCTTCTTTTAAGCCCGTACATTAAATTTTTGCTAAATGCCTACAAGGAACCGTTTTGCGCAGTAACACACGCGATTCCTGAGAATATATCACCCTTAAGTATATTTTTCTCATTTTCTTGCTTCTCTCATTACTTGCGACTGGTTCTTAAGTATTTCCTTTGATATTCTGGCTAATATATTTGAAAGTGAACAGCAAGCAATAAAATTGGATATAGACAAGTGACGAGATGGAAGAGAAGACGCGCAGGAAGAAAATGCAAGTGGTTGCCGATATTAAAAAGTTAAGAGAGGGAGAAAAAAACAAAGCTTTCTCTCTTTCTCTCTCTCTTTTAGTAGCTTTCAAGTGTATGTAACTCGGTTTTACAAGTTTTTTTCTGGGATTCTCCCTTTCTCTCTCTTTTGCTTTCTCTTGCTCTCTTTTTCAATCCATCTTTCAAGAAGAATTCTCAAATGTCTAATAAAACCAGTTCTGCTTTGTGCTTGTGCCGCCGCTTTGTTTTCATTGAGCACTCTCTTTTTCTCTCGCTTCCCTCTGGACACTGCCTCTGGACAAGAAAAAATAGTTACCCCATCGGCACTACTGTGAAACCGAAGCCAAAAGTCCAAGTATGTATTAGCAGAAAATCCACCATATCTCCTTTTGCATCCACTTTCTCTCTCTCCCTCTCTCTCTTGGAGTCTTTATTTTTGGCAGAGTACCAAAAATGAATCACCCAGGGTAACGTGTACAATAATAACAGGGGATGTAGCCGCCTTATGTGTATCCCTTGTCAGTACAATTCTTCTAATATTTTATACTGCTAATGCTTTCCTTTTTTTTTCTCTGGTAAATATTTGACTTGACGGAGATAAAAATAAGTTTTGGCTTGTTTTTTTCTTCTTTATGAATTACACCAAGTTGCAAAGTCTCATGCCGTGAAAGAATTTTCATGCCCGGAAACAAAACATGACAGGATGATAATTATGGATATTATGTTGATGACGGCTGTGTGGTGGTGATGACGGGAATTCTACGATGATATTTTTTTCGCAGTGACATTAATGATGTGTATATGACGATCGATGCCAGTCCGAAACAAAAAAAATAGTATTAAATGTTATCATTATTTTTTTTACAAATGTGTGTGCATGGCTTTAGTGGTGATAATAATAATGAGAGATGACATGATAATCTTTTGTTCATGATAAAAAGGACGACCAGAGTATTTTTTGGTTGGGCGTTGTCCTTCCCCTGAGAGACAAATGCATAGGCGGTTTTTTGCCCTGCATGTCATAATTATTCTTGATAATATTTCTAAATTGTGGAGTAGCAGTAGTAGTACAAGCGTATACTCTACTTTTATGTCATGATAAATGCGTCTGTCTGTCTGTAAATATATGTGTATGATTTTCATCAAACTTTATCCAGTCTCCCTGTCTATATATTCATGTGAGGGTTATGTGCACATTATTTATTTACATTAAAGTTAAATGGTAAAAGGATTACTGGGGAAAGCCACAAAAACAGGAATTACGTGGTTTTTCCTTTTTGTCTAACTCCAATTTACATGAATGCACAACAGGAAGCTATTTTCCGGTGAAACTAGCAGAGGATAAAAAAATGTTGTACGTTGTGTATTCCTCTGGGGACATTGCCACCACCACCACCACTAAATTTGAAACAGATAAAGAATATAACGAGAAGAAGAGAGGGAGAAAAAAACCGTTATGGAACTTGAGAAGAAGTAATAATTAATTTCACAACTCAATCCAGTCATCCATCTCCTGTGTCGGCAAGCGTGTCTTGCTCCACTAAAACTTTATTCTGATGTGAATAATGTAGCGTGTTTTTATTGTTGTTTTGTAAATCGCTACTTTGCTATATCAGATCTTACTAGACGGTAGAAAAACATTAGTGCATATAAAAGTAAAAGCTTTCTGCTTTCCCTTCCGGTGCCATTTGTTAATTTTTCACTGGAGGATAAAAAGGTTAGAAGATAATTTTATTTGAAATATACCAAATAATTAAAAGAGAATATTAGAGAAGCACACTATATATTTTTACTGACTCAGTCAAACAGTGACAATAAGGCGTAGTCTTCTAGTGTTTCGCGAGCTAAGTAAGTGGGCAAATTACTAACAATGTTTTTTCATTAGGATCCCGGGTAAATTAAGACGGAAAAAGGTAATATATAGTTACCCCGGTAGTGGTAATGGTGGTATGCCTAGCTAATATGCTTGTAGAAAGGTTGTGAATGTGAATGAAGGTTTGTGTGTGATGGATGATCAGAATGATGACTTGAGCTAAAATAAAGATGCAGTAGGTCGATTGGCCTCTCTCTGAGCAAACCCTCGCTACCACGGCCATCACCTCTAACATGTGAGGTTGATGGCAATGGCAGGAGTACCAGCAGTAGTGACGGTCATTTACGCAAAATGATTTAATCAAAGAGCAGAAGAGCGAGAATCCCACTGAAATTGCTAATTGAACCTAGTCTGCTCTCGGAATATTTTCTGGAAAATACCACCGGATAATTCTCCACTGCTGCTGGTGGTGGCGGTGGTGGTGATGATGATGGTTCATCTCTTGATGATCAGCTTGTGTGATCCTCTGATTCCCTTTTACTTTGCTAGTCGTCATGTTAACAAGAAAACGTGTGTAAGCTTTTACACGGCCACTACTACAATTACAAAAGACAAGTCTACTACTGGTCGGTCGGCTAATGATCACGTTCAACCTTTGTTACACATGCATGCATGCATGATGCGCTCATCTCCTCTCTCAGTCCCCCAACTAAATTCTTCTCTGCTGTAGCACACATCAGCAGATGGAAATTAAAACAAAAAGGGAAATATATTTAAGCTTGTGTACATTATTGTTACGCTACTAAAGATAGAGATGTATAGATAGGCAGACAGACTATGGACGCGTTCAACTGCAAATAATTTTCTCAGCCGCTGCAGCAGCAGCAGCAGAAGAGCCGTGCAGTAAAATAGCTTAAGAATTATATTACTCGCGAGCGGCACTCGTCATCATCACTACCAACACCTTGTTCATCTCTCACAGGCTCACTACCACCACCGCCACCACACCGTCATTATTTCCAGTAGTGAGTAGTAGTAAACTAGGACTACCTTCAGAAATTTCCTTTCTGTTGTCTTCTTCATTTCATCTTGTTTCGTGTATCGGCGGAAGTAAAAACCACCGCACCGCTGCTCCTTCTTCTCCATTTTCTCCTTATCGTCATCGCATCAACATCACTTCAGTTTGCTTTATTCTGCTTCCGCTTATCATATAAGCAACTAAATTAGCAGTAAGTAGGTAAGTCTCTCTGTGCTCCGCAATCCATCCAGGGACATGGTCGCTCTGGTGGAGGCTCGTTATGGGGTGATGGGCTTCCGTCACTGGAGTGATGCTTCTTTGTTGCTAGGTAACCCACTCTCTCTCTCGCTCTCTTACAATTCTCCTCCAAAACGGTTGCCCTTTCTCTGGGGAAACCAAAAAGAGAAAGTATCTTTTTTATTATTATTATTCTTATAATATTTTACATTTTCATACACAGCAGCATACTAACCTGTATAGCTTTTCTACACTCTAAATAACAACTACTCCTTTCCCTCCACAAATTCCTCTCTTCCCCAAAATTCTTCCCCAACCATATGTACGTGGTTGTCTGTCTGTTTGGATGCAATGCAAACAAAACTGAAAGAACAAAAGCTGAAAACTGTACTTTTTTTTCCTTTTCATTCCTTTATTCCCTCTCGCAGTTTATATTTTACATTCCATTTTATATATTCCCTTTTTCCTGTGCGTCTCTCTTTTATCCTTTCTCTACCCTCCCGTAGTTCCCTCCATATCATTTCTCTCCTCTGCATAATATTTTTACCAAATGCATATCATATTGCTTGCATCCAGGACGATCCACGCATGCCGTTATATTACCACAGAAACGCTTTCTCTCTCTCTCTCTCTGTCTATTATGCTTGCTCTTTTTTTTTCTAAAAAAATACTTCTCTAAAAAGTCAAAGGCCAGACCTACCGACCAAGACCACCGTGAAAAATATGCAGAGAAATAGCTTCATCATCTTGCTTTCTCTCTACCAGACACATCTCTCCAAATAACAACATCACTTATTATTATTGTTATTATTATTCATAATACTAGTCGAGTCAAAGGAAGAATGCGTGGGAAAAATGTAAACGGGATCCTTTTCAAAGCTGCTTTCGCTCCTGCTCTGCTCTTATTTTTTCTGTCTGCATTTGACAAAAAAGTTAGCTTTCTGCTTAGATTTTAGCCAGAAAAAAAATAGAACGGACAGGGACAGCGGATGGAAATAACGAGATTGCTTTCTCGCTCCGCGCAGGAAAATGAAGAGAATGATTTTGAATGAGAAAGAGAGGTCATCAAAAGAAAACAAGATGTGGGCTCTTATACTGCCTTTTGCTTTTAAAGCTTGTCTAAAAAACGTCTAGAGAAAAGAAATATAAACAGTATTTGTGAGGCACTGGGGTCAAAAACTACACCACCAAGTGAGGAAATTTATTAGCATTGTACGGCTGACCACACGGCGGCGTCATGATGATGGTTGAACAAGATGATGACATGACAGGGCACTACTTTCTCAAACCCGAATCTAAAACCTTTCAATTTATTTTTTTTCTTTGAATTTTTTATTCCCATTGGCCATCTAACAGTCTCTACTTTTATTCTTTGTCAATACTGTTGCCATTCATTGTCACCCTGCTTGTTTCTCCCGCAGTCTGTTAATGTGTCTTGTCCTCACTCCTGTCGTCCAACGGTTTTTTTCTCTCTCGTTGTTGTCCGGTGGTGGTAATGATGGTGAAAGTTTTTTTTTCTGGTGGGACATTTTAACTTAACCATTTGAAGGTAATCGCTTACACTACCACCATACCAAACAACTCCGCGTATATAAAAAAAGGAATAAACTGTGTTTCCTCTTTGGCCGTGACGAACCGCTGTGTATTTCCGTTTTTTTTCCTTCAACCCGCCTTGTTCCTTGCTCAAAGTTTTAGGTGACATTCAGTATTCCTCATCCTCTTTTCCTACCACCATCACATCCGTCACTCACCACTATCAGTATTTTAATGGGTAAACTTTCAAGGTGAATGCGATGCATTTAGGCGAGAAGCAAATAATGGTTGATTGTTTAGTTTTGTAGCGGATATGGATTGATTTCTTTTAAATATCCCTACTTTACACGAGCAAATCATCCAATATCCAATTTTTGTAAATATTATACCCACACCTGGATAGTCTACCTTGTCAAAATGTTAGTCTGACTGTGAGTAGCAACAGTATCTGGAAGCTCTCTCTCCTTTTTATTCAGTCAGTCATCAGGGGAACCTACCAGTTCAACTTGGATTTTCTTCTTTCCTGTCATTTCTCCCTACTTTTCCCTTCCTTTCTCCCAGAACAAGTGGCCCTGCTACCTCCACCACCACCACTCCTTCTCTCGTCCTTCTCAAATGAGATTATACACATTTCACGTGTCAATCCTACTAAAGGGATCCTCCATCTATTCACTCCATTCGTTCCTTCTTTCTTTTTTCCTTTTCTCTCTCTCTCTCTCTCCGAAACCAGTCCATCATTCCTCTGGGGAGAGAAAAATATCCTGTAACAGATTCGGGGAAAAGGAAAGAGCGACAAAATGAAAAGAAATGGAGAAGTAGAAAGCCATTAGGGTTTCCATCAATGAACCTTGTCGCCATCATCATCCACCTCTTCCTCCTCATGTTATGGTGGTGGTACAAGCAAAGTGCTTCCACCTCTGACTGCTGTCGACGCTATACTCTAAAAAATATGGTCATGATCACGATTATCTCGATCCTGTACATAGTTTGGTCGTCATGTAAGTTGAAATGGAAACGTACAAAATGGCGAAAGGGAGAAAAAAAAATACAAGCAAGGTAATAAATAAATTCAAGTGGAAATTGTCGTAGGGTTGGTTGTTGTTGTTCCGTCTATACTCCTGCTTTTATAGTCAACTAAATAAATAAGTACAACAGAAGACGGAAAAAAAGTTCAAAGTGAATTGAATCTGTTTGCTTTCTCCGTTAAGTTTTAATGCCAGAACAAGAGACTATCTTTTTACTACTCGTCGTGTTTCTCTGCTTGTTTCTAAATTTTTATTTTAGTTTGTTGCTGATATGGTTGCTCCCATGTCGCTCACTCAATAACTTTATATATTTTTTTTCTTCTTTGCTTTTAGCACAAGGAGTGCTGCTAAAAAATATAGTGGTAGTTTCAGAGGAAAATTTTCAATTTGCGTTCATTCCAAGAAATTCCAACTTGCTTTCTCTCCACGCTTGCTTATGCTTACAAAAAAAACGCTGCTGCTTCCTGTAGTAAAGGTACTCCTCTGAACAGGAAAAAATATATATAAAAAGGTAATCGTTTGCACTGCTAGTCCAGAATAGACAAGTCGGGAAAATTGGTATTCCGTTTTATTTTTTTAAACTATCATATTCTCTCTCTCTCAAATTTATTTATTTATTTCTCTCTCTTTCCTTCACTTTCTATTTCTCTCTCTCTCTCTCTTTCACTTTATTCAACCTCTCTTTCAAAACTCAATTTTCCTCTCATTTAATTTTAACTTTTAACACAAAAAGTCGTAGTGACCATATACACCGCCCTAATGTATCAAAAAAGTACCAGAAAAAATATATAAAACTGAATTTGTTGGAAAAAGCTTCTTCTTGTTTTATTTTGTATCCTTTCTCAATTTTAATTAAAGTTTCGTTTTTGAATTTGTTGGGTACTTGAAAAAAAAGCAAAAAAGGGTTATTTTTCGTTGCGTTCTCTTCTGCCTTGATTACTTATTGCATTATTGTTTTTTCTTCTCTTTACATTTATTTCAGAGACTGTCGGGTGGTTAGAGATCCACAAACCCTTAAATCCAAGGGATATGGATTCGTTTCATTTGTCAAAAAATCGGTAAGTGTCACCACCACCATCTCATCACAACAAAGAACACAAAACCAGACAAAAAATCTGCAGCCACGAAAAAGAGAAAATAAAAAAATCTTTTAAATTTAATCCAAAAACCAAACAAAGTTTGTTTAAACACAAAAAAGGCAGCAGCGTGACAAGAGAAAGCTATGAACTATGACTAGAGTTATTATTATTATTTTAATTGTCATTACAGAGGAATTATTTAAAAAAATTATTGGTTAATTTTCTTTTTATTTTAAGTTAATTATTATTAAGCGTTAGTCAACCAATGTTCATATATAATCTTCTTTTTAATATTCAGGTATAATTATTATGATTATTATGAAATTGCATTTTTTATTCTCCATTTTTATAATTATTAATAACAGTATTCCACACTTTTAATTATTATTATAATTATTCTATAAATACTTCTCTCTTTCTCTCTTTCTATCTCGCTCTATTTTATACAGATCTATTTTTAAATACAGCATCACTCATCATAAATATTAATTATTAAACTCTTTATTTGCATCCCAAAAAATTTTCTTGGTTATATAAATTATCATACTAGTAATAATAAACATAGCAATTATAAATAAATAATAATAATAATAATAACAATAACTATAGTAATAATAATAATAAAATGGACAGAAGATTATTACCAATAATATATATTCCTCTTTTTATATAAAAAATTTAAATATTCCTCTTTTAAATTAATTATATAATACTCCATTTAATTATATAAGTACAATTTTTAAAAAATACCTTTATCTTTTCTATCAAAATTTTTTCCTTTCCATTTTCTTCTCTATTTTTTGTTACACAGGAGGCTGAAGCCGCGATAGCAGCGATGAACGGTCAGTGGCTAGGAAACCGTAGTATCCGAACCAACTGGGCAACTAGAAAACCTCCTCCACCGAAAAATGAAGGTTAGTACAGATCAGACCTTACAACGACAAGTTCACAACTTGTCTATGTATTCCTTTGCAAACTCGTTTATATTCCACTCAAGTAGTAGTCTACCTACGGCCTCGAGAGAGAGGGAGAAAGAATCATGAAGACGATCATCATCTCCTCTTCGACTTTTTTTTTTGGGCAAAGAAATGAGCCGCCTCAAATTACATCATTCTCCTTTCTTCACCTTACTTTTCACCACCGCAAATATTTGCAACCTTGTTAGCATCATCATCACATCGTCAACGGTTATCGGTTCTACTCTCTTATTTTCTTCACGATTCTCCCATTCCATGTATCTTTTACAAACAGCCTGCATCACAACAACAACCACATTAGCAGCTATTCAAAATCTGACTGACTCGTGGAGGAGAGAGAAAAGCGAGAGAAAAACGGAAACGGAACGCGGTGCTATATATATATATATTTTTTTTCTTTCACCGTTCAACATTTTATGTTCCAACACCATCATCTCCTTCTGCCGTCGTCATGATCCTCCTTTTTTTGAATGCCGCTGCTGCTGCTGCTTCCAGACTGCGAATTCTTCTCTGTTCCCATTTTTATTTACGCAACACAACAAGAGGGGATTGTTATGATATCATGACCATGTTGATCATGACAATCGGGCTTTTTTTTATCGTCATCATCTCCTCAGCTCATATCATCCTCTCTTCAATACTACTGCATTGCTGTTTTTACGACGGCGACGACGACGACGACGTTGAGCTTTGTACCCGTTTTATTTTTCAAGCAGATGTGCTACTCTTGTTGTTGCTCATGATGACGATGATGATAACCCCGTCGCTACTATAAACTCGCGTAATATTGCCTTACAAACAAAATGTTTTCTTTTTCCCAGAGAATTTTTTTTATTCTCAAGAAGAAGCGAAAAAAAAACAACTGTTTCTTTCCGTTGTTCCCATCGTCATCACCAGCAACAGCAACAGAGCACCAAAGTCGTCGCCATCTGCTCTGCATTTTCGCTTTCTCCAGCTTTTCTCGGCGGTGGGTATGGTGTCTCTTTCTCTGCCTGGAAGCAAATAAAGTGGAGCGGAATAGAGAGAGAGAAAAGTAGAAAGGGAAAAAAATGTATAAATAAAATGAAATGGAAACTGGGAGAAAATGTTGGTTGGGTAGTAGTAGCATCGCATATATCGCAGTTGTTGTTGGTGTAGAGTCGTAAGAGTTAAAGAGCAAAGGGAAACGAGGGTTTTGCATATTTAAAAGAAGCCACACAAGCAGAAAAAAATGATGTTATCATCATCATGGCATCATGCATGCCGGAGTAGTAGTATTATTTGTTTGTTTGTTGCTTTGTGCCTACTTTGTTTATTTAGAGAGGGGAAAAACAAGTGAATAAAATGCTGAATACTTTTTATCCCTTTTATTCTGCCAACTGTACTAGTAGCTGTGTGTGTGTTTGTTAGCACAAGATGAGATGGAAAATGTTGGGCAATTGGCTAGACTGTTTTTTCATGGAGAATGGAATGAATTCCGTTTGAATTTGAAAGTTGTTTTGAGAAGGTGTGAAAAAATAGATGAATTATGACCTTTTAAAAATAGATGGTGAGACAGGCAGAGATGGGAATTCTTTTTTATATTATTATTACTATCATTATTATTTTCCGGGTTAGATCAGGTAAAGGAAAAAAATATATAATATGGTGCACATTCGGGGAAAATTGTCGACACTGAGGGAGGGAAAGGGTTGTCCTGTGTCAAGTTGTTCACTTCTTGTCTTGTGTCAGCTAGGGAAATAGATACTGGAATAATAATAGCAGAGAGAAAATGCATACACGTTTCCATTTCAAATTACATTTCATGTTAATATTATTACTATTATACCTACCATTCCTATTTCGTCAGCATGGAAATAATATTATATTATGGGATCTATGGGAAAATTGTCACATTCACAAAACATATTTTCCGTTTTATTATTGGCTGACTAGATGAATATTTTTTTTCCATGGTAGGTCCGCATCTGCGACTACTCTTGTTCTACTCTCTCTTCTCTTTTTTTATCACGACATGCAGATTGTACGATTTTGAAAAGGAACAAGAAGGAAAATTTAATGGCAACATTTGCACAGCTCTGTCGTCTAGTGCAGTGCAGTATATGGTGGTGGTGGTGGATGGTGGGCATGTGTCGAAAGAAAAAGGGTTAAAATGGAAATATTATTGGTTTGTAGCATGACTTTACTTGTAGCAACACCACTGCAAAATGTATGCCTACATGGTGTACTACTAGTCTTTTCGGTGATAAAAATAATGACAGTACAGATATTATTATTACCAAAGCGACTTGCCTCATTGTCGTTGTCCTCATCATCTCATCAAAAATAAGACAACACATAGTAAACATATAAGGGAAATTGCATACTATATCCCCATTGTTTTGGGGGAACGAGAGAGAAAATAATATGGTAGCAGGGAAATAAAGAAAACGGTTATAAAATAGCAGTCGCGATTTATACTTGCAGCCATGCATATGTCCATGGATGGATTACTGATTTTGATAACGCAGTATAAAATGTTGAGTGGGGATGACAATGTGCTACCGTTTCACCATTTTGCTCAAATGACATTTACAGAATACTTGGTAGCCGTTCAGATTTTGTGAGTCCACGGCAGACGAGTCTATTTTATATATAGTTTCTCTATTTTCAATGGAATGCGCAGTTAGATCGATCATTTACTTGTGTTTATCATCATCATTTATATATACCAGCAACACCGGAAATGAGTGGAAACGAAGCTCCAACAATGTCATCATCATCATTATTACTGTGTAGCTCCATGGTAGATTAGGATCATCGTCACACACACAAACAGAGTGGTCATTATGCTACATAGAGTTCCTTTCTAGAAGAAAGTTACAGGCCTCTCGTTTTCTTCTCTCTTTGGTTCCAGTTGCACTTTTCATTTTGCTCGCTCCCTCTTTTGCCAATCAAGCGTGATGATCGATCACCACGAGAGCAACAAAGCACCCAACGACGACCCAACACCCAGCCATTAAGCCTGGAGGAGAAAACAAAGACGTAGGAAAAACTTCTGCTCTCTTCGCTCCACTTGTTCCACCGTGTCGTTGTGTTGTTCCTGTTGAGTCGATAAACAAACATGCATGCACGACGCTGGACATTGTCGTCTCATATCATACCTAATCATGAACCTCGTCATCGTCCTCATGAGCAAGTGATTTGCAAGAGAAAGCGACATGCAAACCTCCCTTTCTCTATAGCTCTGTTGTTACTACACCTTGTCCATTATTTTTTTTCTACCACTGGCCAAAAAAATTATGGTCTGTTGATTATGTTGGCGATGATGATGATGACGATGACGATGGTGGTGATGGCGACGGGGACGACGATAACAACAAACAAGAAGGAATATTGTAGAGAGAGAGAAGCAGAGATACTATTTATGATTATTGCTGGCTGGTGATGGTGGTATATTTTTTTATACAATGCCAGCTTGTTTTGCATATTAATTGCCATTCTCCTCAGAGTTGAACAAGAGCAGGAGCAGCGAAAATGCAAATGTTTTGGTAGTCTCCAGCATGTTAAGTCGGTTGTGCATTTAGTGCAGAGAATCGATCTGTTTCTTACGCCGCGTTAGTATTATTATTATTATTATTAAATAATATTTGCATAATGTCCAGTCACCATTGGTGGATGAAGGGAGAAAAACATTGCCACTCTGTTTCTTCTCTCTCACTTGGCTTGTCTTGCTTTAAAATTCAGTTTTGCTCCCACTTTCTTTTTCCTTTGTTCATCTTCCCACACACAGAGCAGGACTAACATTTGCATTTATTTTCTTCCTTCAAAATAATGCAGTTAACATTTATCTTTCTCTGGGATCATTTTTCCCCTGCTGAATAAACTACTCGACTGGTGGTGTAGGTAGGTGGTAGTAAATAGTCAGTTCATACAGTCTGGTTCATACAGTGGGAGAGTTTTTAATATTATTATTGTTATTACCTACTTCACTAAGGTACCTACAGGGCATTATCACTAAAAAAGGGTGCGGAGAGGGGAGACCTCTGAGGAGTAAAAAAACAAGAAAAACAACATTGTCATCATCTTCGTCATGATAATCTTTACTTCAGAGTGTGCATTTCCTCGAGGTCTGTAAACACATCAACTCCTTTTCTTGCCCTTTGGAGCTCTATCAAAGAATGATATCTTCTTACATAACCAACAAACTTTTGGAGGGAATGTTGTTGAGGGCACACACACAAAAAATATTGAAGGGTTGTGAAAGGAAAAAGGTGTCCAATATAATCTCGTCTTGCCCTCCGTCTAAATTTTTCTTAGTACCCACTACAATGGCCACTAAAATGTAATAATCATAATCGTAATAATGAAGGAGAAGACGATGGTCATGAAATGGAGAGAAAAAACCCTTCAAATATGGTAAAAGTAGCGAAAGCCGCGGATTTTACTTTTGCAGAATAATATTTTGGCCAGAGTGAGCGAGAGCGACACAAAGACAGATGGACGGATGTACTTGTTTCGCTTTAGGAATAATGAGAATGGGTTAGTATAAGCGCGCGTCATGTTATTCGTTATTCTGTTACTGGTGGAGTGGAGTGGCTAGAGAAAAAGGACGCCTACTTGAGAAAAAAGCTTGCCAAAAGCGACAAAAGTCGGAGAGGGAATAATGGAAAGGAAAGAGACACTGTCGTGGTGATTGTGATGATAATGATGATAAATAATAATGGTAATAATATGGATGATGGAGTCATCTTTGAAATGGTGGTTGGTGTCGGTGGATATGATGATGATGGGAGCGCAGTATAAATGTTTGATAAAAAGGGAAAATGTTGAGAGGACACGTTGAGATTTGTGATACTTGCTTCCTTCTTCTTTTTCAGGCAGTTTCCATAAAGAAAAGTGAGTAAGGGGACGACGACGGTTAGGTACTTGAGAAAAATATAGTGGAGAAGAAGAAGAAGAAAAAAAAGAAAGAAAGCTCTCTCCTCTTTTCCTTTCATGCATCGCTCTCTCCAAGCTCCCCTTCAACATTTTTTCGCAGCTTGGAGCAGAGTTGTGAGAAAAGCTTCCGTTTTCCCAAAGAGTTTTTATTACACTACTTATACGACAACGGGGATGACTTAATGTTTTATGATTATTGTCAGCAGTAGAAGAAGTGCTGCTGCTTGGCTGCATGTTGGATGGGTGTATGTTATTTTGAGTGGAGGGTGATCTTTCGCTTTACATTAAAATCTCATAAGAAATGATGCAAAAATATGGGGATGTATTATAAGTATATTCATATATTTGTTAGGAAACATTACTTAAAAGGAGAGAAAATGTAAAAAAATATATAATTGTGTTTTTTTTTTTTTGCAGTGGCTGCTGGTAATAGCAAGCAGCTAAAAAGTCATTTTTCTCTCTCTTGTAGCAATGATCTGTGGTCAGTTTTTTTTCTTCGTAAAATATTACTATTATTTTATGCTTTCCTTCCTGTCGTTTCAGGTTTGCAACGAAAGAGTCAGCTACACACGCCATTGTCGCGGTACACAACACGGAAATAAATGGACAGACAGTCAAGTGCTCGTGGGGCAAGGAAGCTGGAGACCCGGCCAATGTGTCAAGCCAAGTTTCCACTGTAATTTTTACCCCTTTCTTCTTCTTCTTCTTCTTCTTCTTCTTCAACGTCTTGACCATTCTCAAAGAAGAGAAACAATAAAAATATATATACTCAATTACATCATCTTTTGTCTCTTACATAATCATCAATTAGTTTAATGGAATGACATTAAATGGGATTTTCTTGTCTCTTTTTTCTTTCTTCAATTTGTGTAGCAACAATACGGTTACGGATCCGTTGCAGGCGCACAATATCCCTATGCTTACGGTCAACAGATGGGCTACTGGTATCCTCAAGCAGCGGCGGCAGGTTATCCAACAACAGCGGCGGCGGCCAGTGCGGCCCAGATGCAAAACCAATTTCTTCAAGGAATGCAAGGGTACTCATATGGCAATTTTGGATATCAGCAGGGTTACATGGGGTATGATGAGATAGAGAATGAGATAAAAGATAGTAGCACCACGACGGGGAACACAAAAGAAAATTATCGACTGTTTGAATATTCATTCTAAGAAAAAAATCAAAAAAAATCTCAAAAGAAAAGTCAAAGAAAATATTCAACAGTCGACCATACCTAGATAGCTGATAGCGATAGGCATCCTGAGTTGCTGTTTTTTTTATTTTCTTATCATTATTATTACTATTATTATATATTATATTTATATATTGTACAAAAACAGTTTACATACCTTTAATTAAGAAGGACCTGCCTTTCTTAAATGATTAATTTGGTGGCCTATTTGATTTCCTGTAGAAATGTTGGAGCTATGCAAGGAATGACCTCGTGGGGCCAAGGAATGACCGGTGGAGCTGCTGCTGCCGCCGCAGCCACTCAACAAATGAGCGGAGCGACTGCGGCTCAAAACGCGGCCGCTGCTGCGGCTGCAGCCATTCAACAGCCAACCGCCGCGGCCGCCGCTGGAATGATGGCTGCTGCAGCATATCCCATGCAACAGTTCCAGGTGTAGATCCGCTCATAAAAATTGATGATGACCACACACCGTCAGATTATCTATCTGCAAAAAGGATAAAGAATATATACTTCTTAAAAAATAATAATAATTTACAAAAAAAATAACCAATTTAAGCCAACAATATAATTTCCATACTCGAAAAAACAAAAGGTAATTTTTTGGTAATCCCCATATATAATTTGGTTTTGAGTTAATTGCTACTATAATACACCTATAAGTTTACTACAAACCTAATAACAATTTAAAACACTACCTGTGTGTACAGACAGAGAGCAAGTTGTGTATAATAATATGAGAGATGGGAGAAGGAAAATATAAGGTGATCTTTAAGCTGTTTTCTTGGGTGATCCTTTTTTGGCACGGGGGATGGGGAGAAAGAAAAATAAATAAATAAATAAACTGTTCTTATCACATTTTACATACTACGCCAATTAGCCCAGCGGTTAATATATAACAACGACAATGTTATTTTTTTCTTCTTCAAAATCCAGTTTTGAAATGGAGGCTTAGACTGAAAATTCCAGTCATTCATCGTCATAAAAATTATCCAGTTGTTATGGTTATTGTTACTACTACGACGAGACGCAAAACAAAAAAAATTAAGTGTATAGAAAAGAAATTGAAAGGTTTGTATAAAAACGAGAGAGGAGGAGAATATTAGGGGAAGGAAGAGAAAAAATACCGTTTTTTATTTCCTGTTTCGATAGAAACAAGTTTTCTATTCTCTGTGGAAATCGGAGACTAAACATGATAAGGTACTTGAGTAAGAGAAAATAAAAATTCCTGATTTTAGATAGATAAGCAAATGGAAGATTTAGAGAAAGTAGAGATGGATGGTTGTTGTGGGTGTTAATGTGGGAAGAATGAGTATATATGAAAAAGGTTTCCAACAGATAAGGCGAGTACACTGATAACCGCAAAAAAATAACTTAAATTTTAAGTAAAGATAGATAATTAGATTAGGTGATGATGATAGCTACATATTTAATGTAATGATAGGGTAGGGATCCTTAATTTAAAAGAAAAACAGAAAACTCATTCGGATTTTTTTAACAAAGTTTTTTCTCAAGATAACAACAACAACCAACAACAAAACAACTGTTTGCCAACATTTGTAATAATAAAGTATAAGTAATTAATTAATGTTTAGCTAGTTAGCTAAGTAAAATGTGAAAAGGTGAAATTTTTTAAGATAAAAAATAAAAAAAAGTTTTTGATTTTTTCCAGAAGAAAGCAACAAAAAATTAATTTAATTACGAGAGAGGGATGATATAGGTAAGATATATTAATGATAATGTATAGTTAGATGAGATAAGGTAATTTAAATAAATAAAAAGGTATTTCTACATAATTATGTTGAAACATGAAACCTGCTGCTTCGGCGCATTTCTCGAAAGACATAAAAATAATGGGATTTTTAGGAAGAGCTTCCGGTTTGGGTTGTTCTTTCGACAGAGATCCGTGTACAACGTACATACATTACATACCTATATTACACCTACGTTAAAATCGGTAAATACGAAACATAATTAAAAATAAATAAAGGATAACGAAGGAGGATAAGTTTTTCTCCTGATAAGATTTATACATGATTTTAGGTAGGAAGATGAATGAATAAAAATAATTTAATACGGAAGAAACTCTCGTAATTAAAGCTAAAAATGTGTTGCGACCCAAAATCTATATAAGCTGCTGATATTTGTGTACGATGATATATGGGTAGCATTTTTTGCAACCGAAATTTGTGAGTAAACGTGAAAAAAATTTATAAAAAATAATAGGGTATTATTATTACTATGCAATTTTAATATTAAAAAATAATATTGTCAATTTTCTGGAGAAAAATAAAATAAAATAGATAAATTAGGTGAGGAAAAGGATAAATAAAAATATTCTGTATATTCGTACGTTCTACTACACTTGCATCAAACAAAAAACCTGTACATAAGAAAAAAAGGGTAGGTTAAAACTTATCGTATTTAAGTGATTTAACGTAAAACAGCAACAACAATCATGGGTACACCCTTAGGGGGAGGGTCATGCAGGGAGAGTTCATACTCATCCCCTGTTGCCCCGCCCCTTGGCAAAACCCATGACAGCCAGCATATTATATTGCTGCGTTGTTGTTGCTTGATACGAACACACTCAAAAAACAATCTAGCTAACTACGGTAACAAATTAAGTTGAAATAATTTATAAAGGTAGATTAGTTTTAAAATGAATGGTTAGTTTAGTTGAGGAATGAAAAACGGGAAGAAAGGAATGGGTTCCGTGTTTTTTTACGCACAGAGAGGGAATTATCAACAACCATCACTACACAATCAGGAATACAAAGTTAAAGTAATACCTGTAATTATTAAGCATATTTATATAAAAATAATATTAGTAATTAAAGAGAAAAAAATTGTTGATATAGCACCCTAACGTTTTATTATTCATATACGGAATGAGAATACTAGAGAGAGAGAGGCAAGGTGAAAGTTGCTTTTTTTACCCGGATAAAAAGAATGAAAGTAACTAATTTAGTTAACGTATTCATTAAGCACACACACACTCACTCAACTTTTTAACGACTAGAATAGGTAGTTTGTTCATAAATATCACGAGTAGATAATTTTGTTGTTTGTTAAATCGTCACGTGATCTTTTTATTTGTTTTTTTCCCGTTCATCTCGCACTGATTTTTATCCTGATTCATTATTAAAAATATATGATTATTCAATTAATTAATTGTTAGGATTAGTACACAGAGAATCTATTTGATAAGCTTGTTAATCATTAACTCGTTCGTGTTAGGCCTACTTTCTATTCTAAATATTAATTTAATGTGGCAGCAGCGGTAACAACGACGCAACGTGTAACAAAGTTTTACTAAAAAAAACAATTATTCTATTCTTATGAAAATCATTAATTATGATTAAGTAATGATGATTAAAAAATTTTTAAAATAGGTAAACTGCTGATCAGTTTTTTATAGAGAATTTTAAACAGTGTAGAAAGGTAGCTTGCAAGAATTTAGAAATATAATTGCTTTTACTCTTCCGTTAAATTTTTACAAAAGGAAAACGCAATCCAACTTTGTTTTCTATGAAACGAATTATCCAATTTATTCTAGGCAATAGGGCAAATAGATATAGTCAATCTCGAAGAGAGACTTGGCGTATTTTTCACCTGACGCTTTATTGGCTTCGTTCATTT
Organism: Coecobrya sp. COE2; assembly: GCA_027743765.1. Taxonomy (NCBI): domain Eukaryota; kingdom Metazoa; phylum Arthropoda; class Collembola; order Entomobryomorpha; family Entomobryidae; genus Coecobrya; species Coecobrya sp. COE2. Next base: position 20,513 of record JAHZMV010006160.1, read on the forward strand.
CCTTTAATTACAATTAGCATTTCTTTTTTTGTTTTTTGGACAGTGTGAAATGGATAGGAGACTGCGAGTGCTTAATTAACTAGACTAGAAATGCAGGTAAGTATGAATACAGATAAGAAAGCAAGAAGAACAAAAGACGAATGATTTTTTAGGGATTAAGGATTGAATGATATAATTAGCTAATATTCTAGAAATCTAGAATGAATGAATGGACTAGATTTTTTTTGGCATGATGGATAGCCGTGCATGTCCGTTTCGTTTCGTTGTAAATTTTTGCGAAGGAGATTTAGAAAAGAAAATTATATTAGTTAATCCTCTGGAGAAAGTGGTGGAATGAGTGTGTTTGCAAATTTTTTGGAAGGTTGTGCATCTTTTCAGGGGATATGGATGATGAATGATGATGGTCTCGTGATTATGACGGTGAAACTAAAAGTAATATGGATAGAATTAAAATGATAATTATTAAGGATTTAGTTTACTGTAATAATAAGGGTTACTGCAATTATTATTATTATATTGCTACTACTACTATTATTATTATTAATTATTACACTGTTGTTTGCCACACAAGAAGGAAGAAAGTAAATGACTGATATTGTGAGAAAAAAATAAATTGTTATTTTAATTGTTTCGTTTAAGAAAAAAGCTCATCATTAACTAATTTTTTTAGGTAGGATGCTATAGTTTACACACACGTTAAGTTATAATTAGAACCTTTGTGTTTTTAGAAGTTAATGGAGTCGTTACTAATATTATTATTTTTAAGTAAGCAATTTGCTGAGTAGGTTTTTTATCATGACTGAAAAAATACATCAGAGTTCAACAAGAACATGAGTTTGTGTAGTGAGCAGTTTTTTAATCTTGATTTGCTTGCCAATTAATATTATTATTATTATTGCCATTTATTATTCTAATTATTATTTGCAATTCATAATGGACAAACAGGCATGATTTTTCAAAGATGGCTTTTTATTTGATTTCGCATTTTTCGCAAGAGGTTTCTCGTCGACTTATAATCAATCGTAGATAACTCAATAACAATGATAATTGGTAAAAAAATGGTAGTAATAATGATAATGATAATAATAGCAGTACTATTAATAATAATTAATGTTAAAAATTAATTATGGTAAAAATTCTCTCAAGACAAAACTTGTACACTTCTTTGTACTGCGCAGCAAACAAGAAGAAATGAAATTACCACTACGCGGCGAGCAGACCGTTGTAGTGCGGAAAAAATAAACTGTGAATGTTCTTGTAATTATGATTAGTATATATAATTGCTATACTATAAGTAATTTAATTAAGGTAGCTTGAAGCTCTAGTTAAGAAGTTTAACGAAAAAAGAAAAACCTATAGGGATAGGATTTGTATGATGATGGTGTTGTTTTTAAAAAAGGAAAAATGTCGCTTCCACTGCAATACTTGTACCACAGGATGAACCCGTAAAAATGGTCAAAAAAACATGATACGGAATATAATATGTTAAGGTTCTAAAAGATAAGCAATTATTTACTATAATTTGTAAAATTGTCTCGCAGCAGGAGATAGTAAGAGAGAAAAGAGAGATGAATGTCATTATTACTATTATTATTACAACTAACTTGTTATACCAGGATAATTGATGATGCTATAATTGTACGGTAATATTATGTAAGTTGTTTATTAACCGGAGATAGGATGAGAAGAAAAAAAATAAATGTAATAATCATTATATATATATTATACAACATATAAATATAATGATGATACATATATGATATATATAAATATATATTATATATATAATATTTATGTGAATATTATGTACTCAAGGATAACTGTAAGAAAGAAAAAAATAACCGGAGAATAAATGAGAAAGGTTGAGATAAAAAAAGACAAAACAATTTTTCCTCCTGTGACCTTACACGTTTTTATTCATGCCTCTTTGGAAAAAAATACAAACAAAAAGATTAATTATTGGTGTATTTTTTTAGAGCCAGCTTCCCAAATAGGTGTCCACTGCCAAGAACATGGCGAGTATGATGACCATGTCAACTCCCTGAGCGATGTGAATATGACAGTGATCCTTGCTCTTGGCCCCTTCAACTTTCCAAGTTGGTTGGATGATTTTGGCAATGTGACGCCCAGTCTTGGGGTCACCGTGCAAAACGTCAAAGTTTCTAGACCAGCGTGATCCCCGCAGATACAGCTTGTGTTCGAATCCATCCAGTAGGGTGTCTCCAAATTCCACGCAGAGTTTCACCTTGGTTCCGCCAACCTTCATGTCGCAAGCGCCAACGATTTCGTTTGGATCGTCTCCAATCCGCATGTGGAACTTGGACTTGATAAACGTGAAACTTGGACCTTTCATTCGAATGAGAGGTGCGCCAGTAAACCCATCGCAGACGAACTTGGTGTCGCGTGGAAGGCCAACGTTGACTCCCAATTTGTAGACCTTTTGTCCATTTGACATGGACAGCACGTTAGAGTGCAGGAGCGTGAGCTGAGGACCAGGAACTTTGATCACGCGCAGGACAGCGTTTCTTGTAGCGCAGTGACGAGGTTTGGTGCCGCAGATTACCCCGCTTGCTGGCGACTCCAAGTTGAACGGATTTTCTTCGTAGACCAACGGCTGATACATTTTGTCTCAAAAACTGATCCAAAATGATTTAATTAATCTTGCTGCTTGAACATGTTTTATATAGACAGTTGTTATATAACTTTACCTGCGGCTTCCAACAATCTTCAAATTAAGATTTTATGGTCAGTTTCGTACGATAATAACTATAAATCTAAATCCATTTCGCCACCATTTTCCCATTTTAATTGCAACTTTGTTTATGTCTTTTGAAGGACAACTGTCAATAACATCTTTTGTTTTTAACTGTACTATGGCTATTGTCATATTAGAGTTTAATCATACCGACTAAACTTTTTACATGATTCATGCAAAAAAATACATCGAGAAATTTCGTTTCGCCCATATTTTCCCTTTATGTATGTTACGCAAAATTTTTAGGTGTCATAAACCCCTGTCCTTGGACGTGGTTATTGTAGCGAAATGATATTTTAAGCAAACATCTCTACAACATCAAATGCATTTACATTTTGTATTTTATATCATAAAATTTATGTATATTTCGCAATAATAATTTTTGATGATTTCACATTAGATTTTATTTCCCTTTTACGGTTTGTAAACTTTATACATTGGCAATTAGTTTCCAAGAACATGAATGATAATGATTTCAGGTTGGTCGTCCTATCATCTGTAAATTCTAAATGGTTGCTATAAAATTCTAATCATCTTATACAATTTATGAATTTATTACTTTGCCTACATTTTACCTGAACTAGTAACTGTCATTTTTCCTATAACGTTGCGAACAAAATAAATACTATGAAATGAGAAGTGATTATATAATAACCAGAGTAGAAAATGAAGTGTTCGGTAGATGGGAGTAGGAGCAAGAAAAGTATGCTAAATGAAACGCCCACACATTCATGTCGTCTGTTGTCATTTCATCAGAAAGATAGCATTATATATTTTATGCGATTTATGTCCTCTGTCTGTGGCGGCGGCATCCGTTCATTTTAAGAATTTCAGCATGCATTAATGAACAGAATGGATTAGTAGAAAGTTGAAAGATAACCCAAACGGTCATCATGATCATCTTGTTTATGAATGAAAACAAAAACAAAATATAACTCATTTCGGTCCACCTTAATCCCCCAACTTGTCGTCACCAGCACAGGTCAAGATATTACCAAAGACATCTCTTGATAAACTCTTATCTCCTGCACGCAATGCACGTACACTGAATCTCTGCCTGTTCACATGTTCTGTACCTAAGAAAAGAAAAGGTTTTTGCACTCTCTCATCTCCAGTCAGACAATTTTTCATTTCGCAATTACAACATTTTTTTATGAATAATATCCGATTCCGTGTAAAATTTCGTTGATAATCAAACCAGCCGTGGTATCCGAACTTTATATATTAAAATAGTTCAAATGTCAAATGTAATAGGTTGCTCTTAACCGTGAAACATTCATTGTTCAGCTTTGCTTCCCTGTCTGACTTTGACTTTGGTGAGCAATCAAACATGTCAAAAAATATTATAAAACTTGAACATGACTTCTTTCTGCATGAGACAAACTTGAAACATGACGTTAATACATAAACATGTAACATGATGATACGCTGCTCATTTGTCGTGAAAGAAAAAGATTGAATATTAAAATGAGGTTGGTTCAAAGAGGATTTATATAAAAGTAGCCATATCATCAGCTCATTTGGTTCCTGTTCCACCAAACAGCATGATATTATGCGTTCGTTCAACAGAATGTCAAATAGAACTCCTTATGAAAACATGTCAGTGAAAGCTGACTTGTTTCATGTTTCTACAAAAAAAATGTCCCGCATAAGCCACTATTACTTTTCAAGCAACCGGCGATACTGATGCAGTACGTTCAAACGGAAAAAATCTATTTTTGCTTTGGCTGTCATCTAATACAAAGGTAGTAAATATGCTGGATAATATCATTTTCCACATAGGGAAAGAAATTGAACACTGTCGAAATGAATGCCTCATGTCTGATTTTGCAAGTTGACTTGACTGCACAAATCTTGCAAAATCCCAGGTCCTCTATCATTACGTCCCCATCAAGATCAAAAAGAGTTTCATTTCTTTGTTAAAATTTTGTAAGAAGTGTAGTTTCCTGGAAATACAGAGAGAAAAACAAGCAATAAGGGTGCTGCTGCTGCTGCTGCTACTTCTCCACACGTTTTTTTGTTCTTGTTTCTTTTGATGTTTCCAGCACCGTTATTCAACACAACAGGCCTTCTTCCATGCACCTTTCTCTTTGCTCTGCTGCCCCTTTTGTTCGAAAGAACAAGTCATAACAATATTTTATTTTACTTTTTCTTTTCTCCTTGTTGTATAACTCACGGACAGGGACGTGGACAAGGTTACAGGTGAAATGCTTAAGTAAACATGTATATTATATTATTTTATAATGCTACAAAGGTTTACTGGTTTCTCCTTATGACAACACCCTCGAGACTCGAGATATTTCGTAAAGATTGAATCCTTTCTTTTGTTTAGTGTCGTATCATGTCCCCTCCATAGTTTTCCAAGCTGTTATCCCATTTCCGTTTTTTTCCTCAAAATACCCCACCGCTTTCTCTCTCTCCACACACACACACACAGCTTGGACGACTCAAGAGGACAAGAAATTTGCAAGTGTATTTCATACTTTATATAATATTTACTTATTGTAGGGAAATTCTTTACTCTACTCTAATATTTATGTCTTTTCATTTTTCACGTCCTTGAGTGAGCTGAGAGAAGAGTGCTACCTTGACTTGTTTCCCGGTTGTCGTTGACATGCCACAGTCTTACAATGAGTACCTGAACTGTTATTGTTATTTACACGTGAGCAAACAGAAATGGAGAGAGAGAGAGAGAGATTGCCCTCCTATATTTTACATTTTGCACATTAACATGTCATGCGACGTGAAATAAATGTGCTTTCTCCAGAGAAGTAACATTCCAGTAATTCTATTATGCTCACTCACACGATTCGCAAAACAACACACACACGCAATCAGGAATGCAGGTCTGTTTCTTTTGGCATGACTAATTTTATTGCCATTGTCATGATGATGGCAACAGTGCAGAGAGCGCTCTGGTGCGCTGCTGGCTATATTTAATATTACGGGATATCATGTTAAGTCAAGAGGAGAAATGGCGTGTTGTTGGCAAGCTGGGGTGGTGGTGGTAAAAAAGTCTACTTTAAATGGCTTCCCTTTCTCTTCATAACAATGCTAATCAGAAAACCCATGAAAGGCACATGTGATGACAAAAAAATATATTATGGTAAGAAAGCAAAGTACAAAAATATCGCTAATGAAATGAGATTGTTAAGTCCAGCGTGAGCTGACGGATGAATTGGTTTGAAGATTTGATTCCTTTTATTGCATGTGTGCAGAAGGCAAATAAGTGTGAAGAGAAAGAGATTAAACGAAACTTGATATGTTTTTCTGAAATGTCAATCCAAATGGAATGATTATAAACATTCGCTTAAATAATCTTATTTTTATCGCTGTTATTTTTTTATCATCATTTCACCTAATTCCCTTCGTCTGGTACTCTACCTACTACAGAAGAAGCACTGGAGGGGAAGACACGTGAACAAAGATGAGTTTCCAGGAGTCCCGATCAAAAAAGGTAAACAGCACAATTGGCTGTTACGTTGTAGTTATTATTGAAGTTTGCTATTTTTAGCTGTTTAATTACTCGCGCAGCTGCTAAAGCTACTTAGTTAATTTAAATTTAGCCATCAAATAAACTCCAGAGACGACGGAGACAGAGGATAATGACTCAATTTAGGTACAAGGCATGTATACATTTTTTATACAGCGCAGCGTACCAGTCAGTTCACCGTACTGACACGAGGAGACTAAAAGCGAGTGACAAAGCAGCAAACTGTCAGTCAGTCATCCTTTTTTACTTTAACCACGTTTTCTTTCTTTTAAGTAAATCCGCTTGTCAACTGTCAGCAACAGAGAGGCATAGTAGCAGTGTGTAACATTTAATCCGTTTTTTATATCTATTCTCTGATGATGATTATCATTTTGGATGAGTATCACGTGGTACTCTGTTTTTTCCTTTGATGGAATCCCATGTGTGTAATTTTCGCTGCTTGTGTCGTCAAAGAAAATTGTATAAACGGAAAACTTTATCTGCTCCGCTTCTTTCAGTAAATTCTAGTTTCACTCTCTATCTCCCTCAGCTTCTCGTATGTCCACATGGAGAAAATGAATGGCAATTCCCTTCTGTGCGAAAAAAAATGACAGGATCAGTGACCTGTCAAAAAATTGTTGACCGCTGTTGTTGTTGTTGTCGTTATTGCAATTTTTTGAAGGAGGATGCCGATGTTGAAAGGCAATGTCAATGATGCGGTTCGTGTAGATAGTGCTTGCCCTCCTCAAACAAACAAGAAAAACGAGAGATTCAAAATCTGCAAATTTTCGGATTTCGCTTTAGTACGATGACCTGAAATACTAATAAATAAGTCTACAATGACAAGTGTAACTGAAGCAATAATAGTTTACGTTTATTGTTTATTACTGTCATTATAGGTAGGTAAATGACATGTCATCGTTATCATCTTGTTCATTTTCTAACAAAAGTTTATTCTCCTTTTCCGCCCACATCTTCATTTCCAGAATGAAACAACAGTCGTTTTTATATGTATCAAAAGAAGTGAATATTAACTCTTTTCTTTTCACTCATTCAATTCCACACTTTTATTATTATTTTCTGCTGCTAATAATCAAGGCAAATGCTCTTTCTTCTTTTTATCCCAAGGATCCCTACAAAAGTTGAATGATACCTGTACTCTGCGATTTTCATTCATTGCTCTGAAAGTATAGATGCACTTGTGCATGTGTGTTTATACAAACTGTTATAAAGGCACACTTTCTTTAACCCTTTTCCAATAACATTTTTTATATATAACATCCTGTCATCAAACAAACCTGCTAGTTTCCTTACTTTTTCCTCGCCTTTTTACTTGTTGTCGCGTAAGCCGAGACAGACAGGCACCAATCATAATTTGATGAACGGTTTTTTTTTTCGATGAGATAACATTCAGCTTTTACCACCACCACCGCTCCACTTCAGGCTCGTTATCCCCACATTATTTGCACTTGAGCTGCTGTTAGCATCATGATCGTCGTCATCAAGAGAAACATGAGCGTTCTGATCACTTCTTCTTCATCTTCTCTCTCTTGTTGCTTCTCCGCATCTCGTCCTTTCCTTTCCATCCAACTAGCGTAGGATTTCATTTTTATGTCAAATTTGTTATTTTATTCTGATCTCTTCTTTACCCGTCTATCTATCTAACTGTAAGTCACCTTGAAAATAAAAATCTTTATAAAGGTACGAAAATACTCTCCGTATTCGTTATGCTTCTTTTTTCGTTCTGTCTCTTTCTCTCCCACCCTTTTCATTTTTGTGTGGGTTGACAAAGCTGATAATATCGTCTTGTCAGCACCACTCTCATATTTATCCGTTCATATGTAAGTTACAGAAAAATAAGTAATAAAGTCAAAGGAAATTGTGTAAGGTAAAAAAAACAGTCTATCTCACAGCAGAGATCTTATTTCGTAACCAAGTTTGTTGCTCTTCCAGAAAACGTGGCAGTTGGCATGGCCTTGACTTGTAGAATGTATTAGCGAGAGGTGGTGATGGCGATGAGGATCCAATAAAAATTTAAAGTAGATTAAATGAAAAGTTAGACAGGCCATAAAACTGTAGCCCTTATTTCTAAAATGATGGTTGAAGTGGTGCTGTAGTTGTTTGGCACATAATTCCTTGTGCAATTATTGCAAAATTGACAGAGAAATGCTTGTGCGACATGCACTTGGATAACTCTAAAAGTGTTTTTCATGCTTTCCCCACATTAAAGATGAAGATGACAGAAGTAATCGGATTTAATAATGACAAGTCGGTTTTGCAAAGTGCCTATTTGTTGTGAGCGTGCATTTTCCTGATACATGTTAATAGCCAGTAGTGTACAAAATATAAAACTGTGGACATTTCTGTCGCATATTATTCTTGCATTCCTTCGATTTTGTCCACCTTGGACAATTTTGGTTTTTTCACTGGACACCAATCAACCCTTGAAATGGCGGTTATGATGAAGTAGGCTCCATTCAAGGCTTCATGTACTAATTGATTGCTGCTCTTTGTCTCTCCAGCCTACAATAAATTATGTTTGTTGGAGGCAGGAGCAAGGAATTCTTGTGGTGAGGAAATGACGGGGAGTAAAGTGGAAGTGAATTGGTCGGTAGCCAAGCCGAAGAGAAAGCAGCAGTCACCAGCCTCCCGTTATAAACGTCTATGTATTATTATTATTTTAATAGTACTCTAACCACCATTGCTACTACTTTTACTCTTATTATTATTATTACTATTATTATTATTACTGCTACTAGCATTAGCATTCCATTAGCATCATTATCGCCAACATGATCATCAAAGCCTTTTAGCTGGGGAATTCCAGAGAAATACTAGCAGGCATTATTAGCATCAAAGGGAATCATAATGATAGGCGAGGAGAGGAGCCTGCTCCTGGCAATCCCTGGAAAAGCCAATCTCTCGTGGTGCAAAAACGGCCACTGAAACTGAACCAAGTAATAATGTGTAATGAGGACGACGACGACGACGACGGGAGAAGTTGCGAAAATCGAGGGAAATTTGCAAAATAAGTGGCAACAACGCAATGCTACTAATTCAATGACCTTCGCTTCTTTCTGCTCCGCTATCCTCTAATGGCATAACAGCCACGAAGACGTAAAATTTAATCAATACGCCAGTATTATAAAGGAAAGTAGTGGAACGTACGCTTGGTAAGTAAAGTAATCCGCACACGTGTGTATATATAAAAAAAAAGCTGTAACCCGAATAATACACTTTCACTGGATTTTGCCAGATAGGAGCCAGCAGGAGCAGGAATTTTCCTTAGACTTTCACTGTTCAAGGAAAAGAAAGGATTTTGTGGGGAAATGTGGTTGATGGAAAGGTCTACTCAATGAGAAAACATTGCATAACAATTTTTATTACTGAAAACGACGATAATAATGATCAAATGATTGCTACTGCTGCTGCTGCTATTATTTCCACCTTACGTAAAACGATAATATTGTCGAGGGTACTTAAACCAACGAATTATTCCAGCGAGGTGGAGAAAATAGGTGGAATTTTTAGGCCTACGCTTAAAATGATCGTAAAGTCAATATTTTACTCATGGACAGCATGGAAATAACATTCTTGGCAAGTGCATACCTAACACATTCCCTAATTTTATACAGCCGGTTTAACACACATATTTTTCCTTTACGACGATACAGACAAACCCCCCACGGCAATATTTATTATTGTTGATTTGTTCAACTGTCGTATGAAAAGGTGATTAGAGAAGTCATACATGCGTCATTACAATACTCCAACATCCACGCATATTATCTGTAACATGTAACACACTCCAAGGTGGCTTTACTTTTTCTGTCAGTTATTTTTTGTAAACATGGCAATAGAAGTTGCAGACGAAAGCCTTTCATGGAAAGGGTTACACAACAACTGTAACATCACCACCACTCATTTTTATACCTACGTAAAATGTATTAGCATGGCTGATTGTTATGAATGTAATGGCGACGACCGTGAGTGCTGACATGACTCTGCATGCGGAAATGGGATTTCAGACTGGCTCTCTCTCTGCTAAAATCTCTACTCTTAAAGCTCCTTTCTCTCTTTTTTTCCTCCTTTTCTCGGCGTGTCACTTTCGTAATTCTCACATTACCCATGGTGCACCGTTTGTCTCTCAGTTGGCCAGGAAATAGCACTAAAAATTCTAGCAATAGCAATTAGCCAGATATATATCTCCGTTTTATCTTTTCTCCTTACTTCCGCATCCCGGTCTAGTAATTTGTCTCTGGACAAAGGCAACATCAAACACAACAACAGTCTATACTCGCTGTAGTTTGTTTACCTGTCCATTATCCTTGTCCTTCTACCCGGAAAAATGTGAAGTTGCCTTCAGCAGAAAAAAATAATTACAGGAAACTGGAACATTATGAGCAGGTAAAAAAACATGACATGGGCAAATATTTAGAGAAAATCTTTGGTGTATTTATTTAGATGTGCATACCACCTACCTGTTTTGTTTGCTTATCTTGTCAAGATTTATATTTTTTTTCTGGGGAAGGTGTGTGATGCAATCCAAACAGTAGATTGGATACGCACAGTGAGCGGTGCTGGTGGTATTGGCTGTGAGCAGTGTAGACCGGAAAAAGGAATAGAAAAAAAAGTAATTAAAAGCCTCTTGGGTGTCATAAATAATATTTTTTGGTCGTAAACAAGTTATCATAATGCATACATATTTCTATCTGTTCTGTGCGCATAGTAGGCTGTCATGTTGGTACAATGATCTGCAGTTCATTAAATCTGTTCTGTTGTAAGTGCAGTCACGCATTAACAAAATATTGGTGGAGGATGATGATAATAGATAGATGGTGATGATGAAGACGATGGGATTTGATTTGTGAATGAATGAATGATTTACTAATAGACAGAAATTAAACGTCAAAATGTGAACGAAGTTCAATGTAAGAAAACGCTCCGATTGGCGATGTGACACTCCGTGTCACTCCAGCAGTTTCTGTCACGTAGTCCCCTGTCAATGATTCATCATCGGCATAAAGATCATTTTTGTTACTTTGTTTCCTTTGAGAGGGTCGGCTGTCGGCGGCAGTAACAGGATCTCTGAATAATGTTTTTGTTTTAACTGATAAGCAAATTATGGTGATGACGAAGAAAATATTTTAAAATACTATTTAATTACTTGATCCTGGAAGAACAGAAGGTGTTATGTCACGTTCTTCCATTAATTTGTATCACGAGCCGTATGTTTTTAAAGAGTCAAGTTTATGAAACCTTATGGGATACGAATTTGTGTGTGGGCGGTTTGCGTAAGAAATTAGCGAAAAAGATTCTTGCGTGGGTTAATCCCTTTTAATAGCTTTCGCCACTACAACATCATGCCAATCTGTTCGCGTTAAAGAGTTTGTTGCCGTTTATTTTGCGTCGGTGAATGAGCATGCACGCACAGGTAATGGCCTTGTGCCTGCTCTGGATAACAGAGATCGCATAAAGGACATCTCGTTAAAATATCACGTGATAATAACAAAGTACAAGCTTCACTTCTTTTATACAAATTTCATATCGTGCGTAAATACAATTCTAAATTGAGGATCAAGCTCGTGCTCCGCCGTGCATTTTATTTGATTATTTTAGTTTGCCACAGTCCATTTATTCTTACAAGTTTCTCAGTTTCCATTTTTTTTTCATATTACCCCGTAACCGACCACATATTATTGACTGTAGTGAGCAGAAAGGTAGAGACTGAACAATATTATTTGTGGTGAAATCTGTAGCTGTCAGTGAAGAAAATTACTATTATTATTTATTAGTGATAGTTTTGGCTTGTTAGAATAAGTCGGGAGAGATAAAACGCAGAGTACAAGAAGCCGTTAAAGTCAATAAGGTAAGCAGCAGAGAATGAATCTATTTACGAATTACGATCCACCATCACGCGAGTCTAATATCTGTTCTGGAAACTCCTCTGTGTCTCCACCAATTGTGAGAATGAATATTAACTGTATTTCTACAGTAATTTTGTCTTTACTGCCGTCTTTACAACTCAGAGTCATTATCACTTAAAATATATTCAATTCATTAGAGACGAAAAATAAAAAAGTTGCTCATGTGATATTTTTTTTGGTTGAAATTAAGACTATTATTGGGAGATAAGGAAAGGTGTTTATGAAGCTCTATTATAGCAATAGCCTCCAAAAAGCAAATTGGATCATGTCATGATCTTATTTGGTACTCTGGCTCTTTAAATTTCGAGGAAAAGAATATTTAGGTAGAAACCACGCTATTGCATGGTGTATTATGGCAACATGTAAGCTTTCTAAAATCCTTTTCCTAATTAACTTTGGTTGACCGTTGACACAAGTCAAGTAGCTGTGTAATGAACGTTAGTCGTGAGGATGATCGAAAAATGAAAGAGGTACGTTTTGTAGGTGTGTATATTTATATGGAATTAGTCATGTCGGTATATAAAAAAGACTATTCTTCGAAACATCATTAAAAATGAATACCTACCTACTTAAATTGGTGTGCTAATGGATTTTTTCCTTTTTTCCTGTCTTATCTCTCCATTTGCTTTCAATTTCCAGATGCCCATTGGGAAAATAAGTTGAGTTTATAAAACGTAGGGGTTTCCCCTATTTTTTAATGTGGTCAAAGTCAACTGTCAGTTTAGGTACCTTGGTAACAAGGTTAATAGGTGACCTCTAGTTAGCCAGGTGCAAAAATCGGAGAACAGACACGAGAGCAGAACTAAAGGTTGACCTTGACAGCAAATCGGTCAAGTGATTATTTTTAACGGATGCTTTACTACGGTCATTGGAAATTTTTAACACCTTTAAGGCGTTTATCAATCTTTATTATCATAACAGCTTTGCCAAATGCCAAATAATAAATGCTGTTGAAATAATGTAACTTGATACTTAATTCTATTTTTAACATCTTATCTATTATTTATTGAAAGCTTTTTATGCAAATTACATTACAACAGTGATTCCTTCCACTTGCCAATCCGAGTTCCTTTTCCATTCTATCTAAAAATAGAATTCAATTAAAATTATGTAAGCTTAATTCTCCTCATTCTAACTACGCTTAAGTTACAAAACCAAGTGTCTCTCCAACATAAGCTCCTTGGTGATATGATATGTTCTTACCCTGAACTTGGGAGTCCAATTAAAACACTTACTTAATTAACTGAAAAATACGGATTTTTTCTGGAACATTCCAGAAAAATTCTACCATGAACCAAGACCTTCCACACACCTGTTAAAACAGAGATGTACTTATCATGTTTCTTGTCAGTTTTCAATAGTCACTGTCACAAAGTTACAGCTTAGCAGTTTAATATAATTTCCAACTGGCTTAAAACTTTTCCCTACCCAGGGACCATTATTGCCTGTCTCACTACCGCCGCCACTGTCCATTTACTGATTTTTAAGTGGTTTTACCATTTTATTCGGGTGATTTTGTATACAAATATGAATTCATAAACTAAACAAAAATTCCGTTGAATTTACAACGGACAGCATTAGTTAAAAAGCATCTCTTTGTCTTCATGTTATGCCACTTGGCATTAGGGAAGGATGCAGAGCATTCAGCGGCAGCCACTCGAGCGAAATGCCAAGAGGCTTTTAATCAAGTTGAACGAACTGCTGGGTAGAAAGGAAGGACAGAAAGCTGACAAGGTTCAAGAAAATAGTTGTTCTTTATTAAGTCTTGTCGTGTGCAATAATTACTACTGCTGCTGCTGCTTAACTTAGCATGTTTTGTCATCTTCATAAGACTCTTTTTTGTCAGTACACTTGTCTTGTGCTTTCCCCACACACTTTATTATTTTGCTGAGATCTCTCTCACTTTCCAACAAAAATATGTGTAAGCCATATGTATGCAGCTTGGCTTGTGTCGTCTTGCACGGCTTGTTATTCTATTCTCATCTTTACATTTCCTTGCGATTCCATGTACTACACCAGCTTACGAGACTCTAAGAGGATTACAATATATAAACTCGCTGGAAACAGCGACCATAACGACGGAGCTGATCAGTGCAAATTCTGACCACACTGAACGACCCTGTTTGTCAAATTCGTTGGAAATAGAAAATGTGGTAGAAATGTTTCGGGTGGTTGACGGATTTCGACCAGACAGATATAATTTCACCACAGAAGCCTGAATGTCAAAGATGAAAATAGAGTTATGCAAGTATGACCGCAATCCTTAAGACGGACGGACAAAAAGTCAAACTACGCTGAAGCATATTCGTAGCAAAGTGGTCCAGTGCTGGTGTTGGTTGAAGCAACGTGACATTCACTACTTTGTACTGGCCTGACAAGCAAACTTTGTTCTTTTGTTTTAAATCTGCAAATTGAGCAAAAATTCCATTTATTCCATTGAAAGGAAAAGATGGCAAGTTAATGAGAGAAAGAGGCGGTCAGAGAGAAAGAAGAGAGTGAATGACATGACATGACACAAATCTTTCGAGTGTACACTTTTCTTTAGTAGATAAAAGTTTCATTATGGTGTTCGTGGAAAGGAAACTAAACCCACTTATTGCATGCAGCCATAATGATGGAGCTGACGAATTTCTCTGGTATCTGCCTTAAAGCAATAACGCAGCGTATACTAAATTCAATAATAATACTAATGAAAATATTTATCCGACCAGTGACACCAGCGGGATTGACAGATTTCGCTAAAAATCAATATTGCTATTCCCCATGACCTACGAAGTTTGCCCACAGAATTGATGAAAATCCCACCGCTGTTTAGCACAGACAGACAGACGGTCAAACGTCAAACATGTCAAGTCTAAGCTGACACATCAGCTCCGCAGCAATAATAACGTCCATACGAACAACGCATCTCTCACAGTCTCTTAGGTCCAGCTACTGTTCATCACCGCAGATCACTGTCACAACAGCACATACGTACATTATGGTCCCAGGATTAAGACAGCAATGTACACATAGTGCCTTGGAATGTAATAAAGATACAAATTACCCTGGTGTATTGCATCACAGATCATCATTCGACATGCTTATATGTCCAATTTGTGGTACTTGATGAAATGGATGATTTGGTTAAAAGGAAGGAAGGTCGCTGTGCTCTATACGACTTTGCGTGCACTGCCGCACTTATTGCCAACCTTCCGAGTAGTATATCAACCGAGTTATTTGAATACATAAAAATGCAATTCTTAGCGTCAACGGATGCTCTATTTATGATGTCTCAAATGTTAAATATAATAAGCTTGTTACGTGAAATGCTCATTGCGGCATAATCTTCAATCCTGCCCACGGTGTGTGCAAAAATGCAAATCGCCCACCTCTATTAACCAATAATAATACATATTTGGTGCATGTCTCTCTAGTATCATCCAGACTTCTTACATAAAATTGTAATTGAAGACATTATTTACACACGTGTGTTTGCTACTAGGATACCAAGAAGAAAAGAGATGGGAGATTCATTATTTAAAGCTCCAATTTCCGTTTCAGCTTTTCTGTCTGTCTCGCCAGGTAAGCTAATAATTAAGTCATTACCTATATTTGCAGTAGAAGGTTAACCCAGTTTGTTTCTTCGTCCTTGTAATCCAACAGAAGAGTCCAGTGTCTCGACTGGAAGTAGGTAATAAGATACCTAACTATAGTAATTACAGGTTTTACTTTCAACCTTAACATCAGAGAAACGATCAACTATATTTTTTTGGATGAACTGTTACATTTGACCAGTACTCTTTATATTGTGCATGTATTATTACCCACGCTAATTTTTTCCAATGCATCATCTTTGCCATATTATATCGCACATTCCATAGTTGTTCCGTGCCATTCCGCCGTTTCCTGGCATTTTCTTCCTTTTCTCAATAGTTCTTGGCTATATTCTTTCACACACGTCATATTAAAAGCGCAATATTCCTAATAAAATCCCAAGTGAGTAGGCAGAGAGCACAGCAGAGAGAATTGGACAACTGGTAAAGAACACAATTTCTATTTAGATTGCATGGCGGTCACTAAAGGTAACTGGACGTGGCCACTATTACTATAATGATGATGATATAACTTTATTCCTCTATATTAGCATTGTTATTTCACTTAGGACGTGTTTGGTTGGTCAGTGGAAACAGTAGTGGTCAGCCGCATTAACAAAATTAGACGAAAGCCATGAAAGAAATTGCATTTTAGGTATGTATTTATTTTTTGCATATTGTCTGAAAGCGTAATGCAGAGTATTAACCATTTGGGCATATAAATGTATGTTGATTTCAAATATATGTATTTTATACCACCGTTCAATATCTCAAGTATTGTAAGGCAGGCAGATTGAAATACATATGCATGAGGCGGAAAGATTTGAGGTTGATCATGAACTTACTGTATTTATGTGTATATGCAGTGCAGATCATGCACATTCCATTTGCATCGTTCCATTTCTATTTGTACAGAATATTTTTATTGCACATTGTTAACTGACTTGATTCGTTAGCGTAGTCTTGATTTTAGCATTTTGTCCGTATGTCTGTCAGAATGAGAGGGTTATGTGTGCAGAGTCCTATCATTACCTTTGACATGAATGATTTTTGCTACATATAGTTCGTCTGATTTGGATTTATCATAGGTCCCTTGTGTCATGTGACTGAATATTATCAGTTCCGTCGTTATGTTCGCTGACTAAAGCGGGTTTTATAACTATGCTGCTGTACAGCATTATTATTGAGAGAAGGTAATGAGCAAAATTGCATTCACTTTTTTATACCCGTAATTTTGTGATGAGGTTGCCAGTCTCTAGTTATATGACGGAGGTTGACTTGTGGTTTAGTTTGTGTGCCATAAAATTGCCCTAATCTAACGCAATTTCCAATTTACATAATATTGGCAAAAATGCTAGAGAATAAGTTTGGTATACCTACATGCATGCCATCGACGTCATCATCGTCACCACCCAGACTGCGAAGCACATGATGACTTTTTGCACAACAAATTCATAAAATATTTTTATTCTCGAAATTGTCATCAGCACCACCCATAATAAAATTTTTCACTGCAAATAATATTATCCCAATAATAATCATCGTTCAGGGAAGTAATAATATTGTCATTGTCATATTTTCAACATTTCAGTCTTCATCTACATAAAATAGTATAAATATTATGCCATTTTTGCTGTAGTTGTAAAATTAAAACTCAATTGACATCCTTAACTATATGGCCATGTTTTATTAAAATATCAAGTATCTCATCATCACTTTTTGTTATGTAAAATAATTTTTAATTATTATCGTTATTACGGAAATCCCGTCGTTTCACATTATGCATTCCCAGAAACTATAACGACAGCAAAATATTATAGCATCTTTGCCCGTACCAATTCATCTAGCCAAGGTTAATACTTAAAAGTATATTATGCATTATAAATATTATATGGTTATGTCAATATATTTTTTTATTATTACTGCTACCAGGTTTGTGGCTGGAAGTAATAGTACCAATAAATAACTCCACAAACAGCATTTAACAACTTTGTTGAATACAATCTCATCTCAGCAACAGCAGCAGCTGCTGCTACTTCATCATTTTCGTCATCCTCAGAAGTAGTAACGCGTCCGCATTTTTTATCTTGTTTTTTATCTCTTCGTCATCATCCTCTTTATTCGCTTCTTATTATTCTCATTTTCAGCTTCCTCTCAACTTGGAGTCATTTTACACTTTGTTTCCCCCGTCTCGCCGCCATACTAAATACCACGCTTGTATAGTTTGTTGCCGTTACCGTTGTTGTCGTCATTTTTCGTCAACTCGACTCCTTCCACACGTCACGCTCATTTTTGTCTGCTTTTTTACGTATGCGCATTGACACTCTACTAGCGTGTTATATAGAACCGGGGGAAAATTAGAGTAGAGATATGGATTGACAGACAGATTAGTTAGCGAGATTAAAGTTGAACTCTATTGTAATTTATGCAAGATTGTAGTTGGGCGCCGCTTCACTGCCGCTGATTTGTGGATAAGAGACGGCAAAACTGGAAAATGAGAAAAGAAAGACGGAAGTTGTTACAGAGATGATGTTGATGATGAGGATTACGAAATGAAATGACCAACCTTGAAAATTTTCCTCCTTCTTCCCTAAAAGTTCAAATGGAAAGCTGTGTGTGTGGGGAAATTGAAAAGAAATGAATGGAATGAATGACCGTGTGGATTGATTTGATTATTGGATGGAGTGAATAGCCTCCTCGTTTTCCTTTCTTCTCGTCAACCTTCAAACTTTTAGAGGAGCAATTTCTTGCTTGTCGTAAATCACATAAGTGCACCAGGACAAAAAGCAGCAGAATTTCAAAGTATTTGTCGTTAAATGGTGTACATAATTAGAGGACATTTAGAGGTATCATGAAAAGCATACAATTACGGATAAGAGACACGAGGAGATTTTGAAGGATAAAAGGAAATAAACATGAAGCGTAATTTCAGCTAATGAATAGGTAGTTTGAATCTGTATTTATTTCTCTGTGTTTAATAGGTAATAAATACACGATTTAATTTAGATTTGTAAGTGAAGCAGGAAGGTCTTCTAGGTAAATAAATAGAGATCTAGAAAATAATAAAAATAGGTGGGGGAAATAGGAGGAGGGAGAATGTGGGGGAAAATTCCAGGAACGAATTTTGTGAGATGAGCGAAGACAGAGAGTAAGAGAAAGTGAGTGACGGGCAACCAGTGAGGAGGAGGATAAATGAGAGATTTTGGAGGAATCCACTACTCTCAATTTCCCCTTGCATTTTATTTGCCCAATTCCAAGGACATGACACAAACAATTACATCCATCCATCTTTCTCCTTTTTTTTCCCTCATCCAACATTCCCGGGTTTGCCTCTAATAGACAAACGGTTTACTTGCTGGAAACAAACAAAAGTTTAATTTACTTTTGTGACCTGATCCCTTTCTTCTTGTTTTAGTGATATACCGCTGTGCTCTGCTGCTGCTGCTGTTGGCACTGCAGAGTATAACATCAATAATAAAAAAGTCAAGAGTAAATAAAAAAATATAAAGTGGGACAGCAGCCGAAAAAATAATAATACGACGGAGAAAAGAGTGAAAAGAGGAAACCCTTCTTCTGTAGCTGACAAGAAAAAGAAGAACAAGTCGTTTGAAGAAAAAGCGAAAAGGAAAAGCCAATAGTTTACTTTTCACCGTCTTTTTTATGACCGCACACAAACCCACTCTCTTTATTACCCTTCTTCCTCCTCCTTTTCATTCCTCTTCACTCTCATGCTTTATGTGTGTGTGTGTGGGCTGTTGAGAAATTCATGAGCCACTTGAGTTGACAAGAAGATGATCACCATCCTCATGATTATTCGCCCATGCTACTACTCTGGAGAGGAGCAAATAAGTGGAACTGTTAACTCGCCTGGAATTGAGTATTACAGCTTTATCATCTCTCTCTCTCTCTCTCTTCACGATAATCATAAAATGTGAGCCAAAAGAGCATAGCCATAAGAACGCGACACTATTATCAGCAGCCACTTGTCATCATCATCATCGAACTACTTGAATAATCTTCCCTAATGGCTCAACTATCAAAAATATACAATGCAGTGACGCAACTTAATGTACCCAACGACGTTACATGATCAGCCATACAAAACGTATTAAACGAAAGGTCGTTCCAAAATAGAAAAATACTGTCAATAAATATAGCCTCCTCTTTGCTAAAATCCAACTAGTCCCATCGTCAAACCCAAAAAATGCATTAGTCAGCAAGGAAGACTACAACAAAGACACGACTCAAAAACAAAACAATAGTTAATTAAATACCATTTCATATTAGCATAAATACTGCAACCACCACCAGCATTGTCATTGCCTTTATGACAGGCTGTGTGTGTGTGACGAAGTGACATTTTCCGCAAAGGCAACAAAGAAAACAAATCAGTACTCCTGTTATACTCCATGCTAAACTACAGAATAATTACTAGCTTTTCGCATCGATAACAAAAAAAAATCTCTACTATAGCTTATATCTGAACTACACACAGGTAATACGAATAAAGGACAAGTTAATGTCTACTTGCTCGCTAAATTGGTAATCATAATAATAACGATGGTAGACCTGCTTATAGTAGACAGAGAGGAGAAAAATGAGAATTGTAAAGAGCTGTCTACATTTTACATGACTTGCAACTTACAAATTATCATGATCATCGAAACCCACGTGTGTAGTGGAGAGACAGAGTAAAAATGTTGCTTTGGTAATTGGTGATGATAATGATAATTTAGCTCTCGCTCACATTGTGTCCATGTGCTCTAGCCTAAGCAAAACCAAACCAGCATTACCAGTAAATCTATTTATCATAAAAATGCAAATTGAGAACTGGCTAGCGAGTTTTTGTCTTTCTTGTGCTTCTGTTACTGCTGGTGGTTCGCTGTTGCAAAGCAAGATTTTTGTCAACAGGAGGATATTTTTTGTGGGTCTTGGACAAAGGCGGTTGTTATTGTTGTTCAGAGATGATAAGATGTTAAAAGAAGGAAGCATGTAATAAAGCAGGAGTAGTAGTAGTAGAACATAGACAACTGGAATTAGATGCATGGACGATTTTGTTATGAGGGAAGAGTCGACATAAAAGTAGCAGTGTGGTTTATTATAGCCAACGTTATCGTTATTTGTCTCTGCCTTTGTCCCTAGAGAGTCACTTGTACTCTTGATTCTCCTATAAATAATGCCACTAGGAAGAATTACATGGAGATAAAGAACAGCTCATCATGCAATGATAATAATAATAATAATAGTTACAGGAGTTTAAGAATAATATGTACATAATATTATTATCTGTTGAAAAAGGAGACCTCACATGATGACTTTTTGGTCTTTCCTTCTCATTT
Source organism: Coecobrya sp. COE2 (assembly GCA_027743765.1). Classification (NCBI taxonomy): domain Eukaryota; kingdom Metazoa; phylum Arthropoda; class Collembola; order Entomobryomorpha; family Entomobryidae; genus Coecobrya; species Coecobrya sp. COE2. The sequence continues at coordinate 41,581 of JAHZMV010006160.1, forward strand.
TGCAGAAACCAGAGGCTCTTTTGAGCCTCTTGATTCCTGTTTTTCACAAGACCACATCATCCGAATATTTCATAGTTCCTCATAATACACCCATTAACCTACCTGTCTACTTAAACAATCCAACAAAACCAAAAACAAATTCGAGACAGTATAAAATAGTATTTCTATATCCATTAAAATTTTAAAACAAGTGGCACACACACACATCCAAACACAAGAGGTGAAAGCCACTTCCAGCTTCTCATCATATTATCCTCATCAACATCATCATTCATTTAACAAAACCACCAGCATTTTGGTTTCCACAATTTCCAAAGTCTACCTTTTCAACCGCCCCCTCTGTTTCTCTTGTTGACTTTAAGCTGGGCTTCTATGTGCTTCTTTAAAAAAACATTGTGAAGCATCTCTCTTGTAGCATGGCAGCATGAAAGAGTCTTAGAAGAAGAAAAAACGGCAAAAACAACAACAACAACAACAGCAGCAGCATTTGGTTCTACAACAGCAATACTTACAACAAGGCACAAGTTTTGTACAAAAACTTGCATATATATAGACTCACGGCACGACACGATATGCAAGCACGCAACAAATCACTCAGAAAAGCAGTGAATATTATTAACAAACCAAGCACACAGAAATCCATAGCATAGTCCTCTATAGTTCATGCTTTTTTCTTGGTTTGCTTGAAAAGGTTCTCCGTTTTTGTATGATTTGGCGTTATAATAAAGAAGCAGAGAAGAAGAAAAAGATATAGAGGCAAAATATAATATAATATTATAGATATAGTGCACTGGAACGTTTAGTAAAGTAGATCTTCATTTCCATCGTGTATCGCTGTTGTCGCCGCAGCAGTAGTTCTTTGTTGGCTTTGGCTTGGCATTTGCTTCACCTACAAAAAAAAATTATTTTATATACTCGCATCTGACAACCTACTGGTGCGATGTTATAGACAGAGAACAGAACAGTGAGCTCGGCAACTCGGTAAGATATTTTTATGGATAGTAGCAAGTTTTTAGCATGAAATGTTCAGTCAGTTGCAAGACAGACACTGGAACGCACGTAACGCGGAGGAACGGTGCTGCTCTGCAGTTTACATCAGACAATTTGTTAACCTTCGCTGCTGCAAACAACGGCAGCAGCTTTTGCATAAGACAAACTTTTTTCAACGTTTCTCACGTTTGACCACGCTTGTTGTATAAGTCAAACGAAAAGGAAAATAAAAATGCAAAACATTTCTATGAATAATTATAAGAACATCTTGAGTGACGAAGTGATTAGTATTTTCTGTAGTGTAGACAGAGAGAGAAAAGAAGGAGGAGTCAATTCTGATAAACTTGGACAAAGTCAAGTGGAGAAGAAAGTAATTAAGGGGGAGTATAGTAAGTAGGTAGAAAAAAGGGAGAAGAGAGAGAGAGAGAGGTCATTGAGATTCTTTTCTCGACTTTTTTAAAGCATCTCAAGTAAGAAAGATGTTATCATAAAACACGTTGTTTCACTCGAGTGACACTTTTCATGGAGAGTTCTTGTTGAGTAGATGACAATTTAAAATTATAATTGAAATTTAAAGTGTTTATTATTTACCTATGTAGTATGACATAACATTTGTTAAATAAAAGGTGACGCGTTTAGTCGGAAATTTATTTTTAAAACGTGCCGAATGACGTGACTATTCCTGTTGTTTTAAAAGAAACCAGGATCTAACCTTATCACGGTGGCGGTCAAAAAACTGTACAATTTGTTGTTATAGCAATTATATATGTACTTATGTGTAGTCTGTAATTATTATCAAGAATTAAAACTGGTTTTCCAGAAAATTGTGAAGGTGTGTAACGTGACGTATTCTATTTTAGGAGAAAAAAAATATATATAAAAAGTCAGAAAAAAGTAAAAAGTAAAGAAACTCGTTAGAAAATGCAACAGCAGAGAACATTTTTATGACGAAAGTTATTGTTTTGGCTGGATGATACATTCAAAAGATTATTACGTTGATAATATGACGATGAACGTGATTACTCCTGGAACAGGATCTGCCGCTTATATTCCGCTTCTATATTCATCATTCTTCTTCCAGGAATCTTGGAAGCAGCAGAAAAATAAGTGATTATCGGAACAAGAAAAAACTTTGTTTTAAAACTCGTGTTCCATGCACTCACACGCAATACATATTTATACACATGGATGGATATTGTCCAGAAGAATTTAAAAAATTTATAATATTATTATTGTTTTTTCCGCTTATATTTTGACTGATATGCTATTGTGCAATCAACTTTTCTACTGAATTGCTGCTGGTCATAAAATTAATATCATCCAGCGTTCCAAGAAAATTAAGTGGAATAGGACGGGATATACATAAACATTAAATAACTTATAGACTCTCCAGTAGAGATAGATAGCCGGTTAATCTAAAATGGAGGGACAGTCACCATTTTTTATTATGGGAACGTGGAAGCGATCTTTTCCCATGCTCGTGTTATTCATCGGTCTATCCTGTTGTCTGAGCACATCCGTCGTCCAGTCTGTAGCAGCCGCTTCAGAATGGCAACTTGGCTTACCTGACGAATACACCATGGCAATTATCAACACTACTTATCTCGCAAGAAATGGTAGTATGATTAACGACAGGGCCCAGCAAGCTAGAAAGAATGTAAGTTTTGGAATTTACTGCAACATTTTAACCTTTTTTTAATATTTAGTAAACAAACTATAATCAATGATTAAAAATATATATTATGTCAAGATACGATGACAAGGAAAAAAATGAATATGAAAAGGGAAGGAAATAATATTGGAGCAGGTTGGAATAGTAAAAAAATGCTATTTTTAGATGACTCTTTAATCATTTTTGTTTAAATTGTGTCAGCATATCCATGACATAGGTGGTTATATTATTGAAAAATAATTCGTTTCGCTGTTTCTGTTCCTGTTTGTTTTGTCATGGATGGCTTGACGAACAATAATAGTAGCAGTAAGTTGTGTAGTTAGTTGTTTTCCTTTGTTTTCACCACTGCACTATGACTAGAGGTACATGCACCATAATGTTCAATAACTTATTATACGAGACGCATTAGGCACATAACTTGTCTGATGGAATGTATAATGGCTTTTTGATGTTGTACGATTTATAAAAGGAATCTGGCTAATTTACATGCTTGCATCTGTGAATTTTTGAAATCCATATAAAAAACGAAAACAGGCCGGTGTGTTTTGTAGATTGATTTTTGATACCGTGTTATCCGATACCTAAGTTGTGGCTCATGTTTCATTTTTATTGAAAATTTTTCTAAAAACAGGTCAACTGACTATTTTAATGTGAGATTCCATATCAAGACGAAAAACAGTGCCGGTGTAGGCGGTGTGTATATATATGTCTGTTATATGAATAAATTTTTCTGCCCCGGCAGCAGTTTTTCGTCCATTTATCGACACACTTTTAAATAAATACTTTGCACATAGTTAGCACCTTGAACATTTAGTACTGCCTTCTCAGAGAAATATTTGTTTTCCGCAAGTTGATGCTAATATTCATTCTAAAATGATTCACTGCTCAATTTCCACTTAAACGTGATTTACGTAAAAGTAAATACATAAGGTGAACCAGTAGTTAAATGCAAGTGGTGTGGAGTGATGTCATAATCTAGCGTAATATTTATCGTCGTCCTGTTTTAAATGAACACAAGCAGGCATAATCGTTTTGAAATGAGTTTAATCAGATTAGCTAGTCTGCTCCTGCTCATCTTTATTCGTTCCTCATTATTAGCACATTTTTTAAAACATTAAGGCAGAGTATTTACACACAACTCACAAATCATTTTGTCCAGCCATTGAAAACACTTTAGCTGGAATTTCCTGCTCTTGCGTTTATAATATCTACGCACACATAAACTTAAATAACTACTTGTTTGATTTCTCATTATATTAATAGCCATCTCATCTTCAACTGAAAAAGAAAACGACATAATCCGGTATTTCCTTCTTCTGAGCCCGTATTTTATAAGAAGCAAAATACTTAAAAGAAATTGAAGTCTCGTCATAAATTTTTATCGTATATTAAAAGCATTAAATCATACTTAAAGTTTGTAACTTTTCCTGTCATTTTCTTGTAGGCATAAGAGGATTAAACTAACTTTCCTTTATTTTCTACCATATTTATGCATTTATTTATATGACAGCAGAGCAGAGTGCACTAACTTAACAGTAATTAAATTGTCCCATTTGCTGGCTACATTTTTATGTGCATTTAGTGTAGTAAGCAAGCTTATCAAAAGGCGACATTATTAACTGTACAAATTATTTATTTACATTTTTAACTGGTCAACATTTTTTTTCATATAGTAGTAGTAGTCAAGTAAGTTGGTAGTAAAGTTAACCGCTCACTGTGCTAATGGTCTCTCTTGTTGTCCAGTACCACAAAGTCAATTCATTCGTTTTTTTTCGCAAGACATTATCACAATTTATGGCTTCATTCATCAACGCACTCATACACACAAACAAAGAGAGAGAGGGACTCCTTTTGTCCACGTTGCATGTCCAAAATGCTTATAATGAATCATGACTATGGCAACATCATCGGTAACAATTAGTTGTTGTATATATATTTTTTGCTACTTTATTCCATTTTTTGCGTCTTGTCTCTGGAAACCTCTCTCTCTGTACACATTTTTTTTACCCGACCAGTTTTTCGTTTGACTTCCCTTTTATGGCTCGTTGTAGTCCTCTGAATGCTGTTGCTGCAAACAAAGAAAAATGGCGAAATAAGAAGGAGAGTCCAGAAAGTTGTGTCATATTATTTTTTAAGAAAGGCGTCCGGAGTCTTCTCCAATCTGCATCTCTCCATAAAATTCATCTTTGCATATTATATTCCATTGACATCATCAACAAACAACATGCTCTCCACCGCTTTTGTTCATCTTGACAAGATGACATGCCTGTTTTTGTCTCTTCTTTTGACTTGCTCAAGAGTTCATGTCTTTCGTCTTATTATTATTGCAACACAAACAAAATCACAACAACTGGCAATCAGCACTCAACAAAAAAGATCATTTCATTCAAACAAATAAAAATAGTAATAATAGCTTTTGCCACTGTTGACTTGATATAAACCTCATAATAGCTTTTAATGTTAAGAAGGACAGGCAGCTCTAGGAGAATTAAAAAGGCGTTAATTGGCAGAACAAAACAAGTTTAATGCCTTCCAGAAATTACTTACCACCACCGCAGTTTAGTTAGCAGTTGGCGTTGGCAGGCAGTCACTTGTTCGCACCGGTTTTGCTAGAAACGCAGAGAGCTGAGCTTACATTACTTGGATACATATATTTTTCTTCATTTTTTTTCATCAGTTAAGTCAACATGATGATCTTTTAAGAAGATTTAAAGAGGATGATGCTTTTTCTTGATAAAAACGGAAAGTAAATAAATGCCTGTGTATAATTTTACAAATGAGTGCGTTAACAGAAAACGAAGAGTCGTCATCATCGTCTCCGTCGTTGTTGTTGTTACAATGGTTGCATTCAATGATCTGACGAATTCGTCATAATTTTTTTTGAAGCATGTCTGTGTGTTGGTAGTAATTAGGAATATTTAATTGATCATTTCAAATGACATTTGAACTTGTCGTTCTCCTTAATACCGTCGTCGTCGAAGTTTTTACTGACTAAACATTATTTATTTTTTATGCTTATCTCCGTCATCCATAATAATATATTATTTTTGTCGAAGTCGTCGCCAAGAACACGCTTTCAACGAAACTGAAAGGATGGATGATGCGATGATTGCTCTGTGCGATACTGAATGTTGATGACACGAAATGGGAATTAAGTCTATTCACTTTTTATCTCTCTCTCTCTGTATGCTGGAGTAAAGGAATGAGGATATTTAGAGTAGAAAATATTAAATGTACCTATCTACTAACAAATTGATCTCTTTCATTCATCATCTTTATTCAAATTTTTTTATCCGTGCTTTTTTCAAATGTTTTTCATCTTTTACATTGCACCCAGCAGCAGTACAAGAGGTCATCATTTTGATGACCAGCTCTTTGATCTCTATACTAGCAATAAATGTTTCAGTTTAAATAGTCTACTAAACGATATCCACTAAATTAGGTAAATAAATAAAGTGGATCTGATAATATGAGGGAAATGCATTTTTTCATGTTGGAATGATATATGTCGATATTTTATTTACTAATAAACCATTACGGCCACAAATATTCAATTGTACATTTTGATATCAGTAAATCTTTACTGCTGGTTTCCTTGGTTTGCGTTACTAAAAATGTTTTACGTGTTGTCATTTAAGAGCTAAATTGTGTACCTAAATGTCTACTAATATGTTCGGTTACCACGTAAAGATGTACATGTAGTGCAGACATACACACACGCACACACGTGCTCTACCTGTACTTGAACGTGAGGCTAAGAAATTTTCTGCTGCCGTTGTTGTTGATGCTGATATGTCGTTTCATTTTTATATAGTTTTTTTTGGAGGCGAAGGCAATTCACACAACTTTGTTGCTAGCGAAAATTTGGGAGATTCCTTCAAGAAAATATTCTGATTGGTAGGTAGTTGCCATGTATAAAGTAAAGTAGCTTGTTGTTGTAACGTAGCGAGTACGGAGATTAGGTATTAGATATCCGTGTAGTCATTGGTCATCTTCATTATCATTGTCATCACTACTATCCTCACCTTTTTATTAATGGTACAGGGACAACTGTAATGTGGAATTAGCAGCACACAGCTATTTATTTAATTATTATTTACATATACATTTTCCATTCATTTCCCGATGCAATTTTAGCTCATCATCAACAATAATCACCAGGTGTAATCATTTACGTTTTTGCATCCTTTTACATTTTACTGAGGCCTCACACTACTAACTATAGAGTTATTCTTTGAGTGCTGATATAGATAGATGGAGAGACGACAAAGGCAAAAACCATTAGAAAAATTAAAAGGTCATTGCAGATTGGCAGTCTGATGAGAGGGAACAATAGTGTCATTGCAGACCTTGCGACAACGACATGATCACCACAATGATCACAATGACATTGATGACATATGAGAAGAATAGGTAGTTCCAGTTTTAAAAAAAATAGACAAAAAGGAGGAAAAGGGTTAAGTCCGGTCAAAAGACAGACATTTTACTGCGCAGCAGCATCAACAGCAACAGAAGTGTACATCATTTATTATTAGCAATACGTTCACTGTACAGAGTGCACGGAGCATCTCGTCGTTCGTTGTAGATCACTTTACATGATTGCATGATGGCTGCTGCGCTGGAACGATGATCGTTTCGTGTTGGATTTTTTGAGAAAACGTGCTCATCATTTGAATGGCTTTTGATTGTACAGAGAGACGCAAGTTGGGATGATGATCATCATGCTAATGCATTGCTTCTTTCTGTGCTCTGAATAGCTTACGTTGTTGAGCACTGGATTGAATTGCAAAAGAATTTTTGCCAATTTCTAACTTTGCTCTAGTTCATGGTCACTAATAGTGACTCACTATAATATTAGCTAGGTAATGTATTTATATTCTCTAAAGCAACTAGAGCAGCATAATGATCACGGTCAAAAAACATACACAAGCCATCATAATTCACACTCATTTTATTCTTCTATTTTACGTAAAAAGTTATGACTCTATTTTTCGCTGGTATTGCTTGTATAGCGACAAGGGAAGCAGGAAATCTAGAACTAAAAATGGACAAAAAAGTAAAATGGAACTTGTCCCATTTATACCCAGATGGATAACGTAATCTTATAATTGTTACAGCGAGCATGGAAGGAATATTTGAATGATTTTGTTAAAGTTTCTATTTGTTAACTTTAAAGGCAGTCTTATTTTGCGTAAAGTTTTTGCCGCAATCAATTCATCATTTTAAAATACTTACTACATAAACCAAATTTTGCTTACCGCTGCGCGTGCCAAATTATTGGAACGGAAAAAGCAAGAAAAATGGAGTGAAACGATTGTCATGCCATATTGCCATGTTATTAAACATTAACTATTTGCCATATTACCACCACTCCTGGTTCCCATGGTGACACTGGTGTTCATTTTTTTGCATACGATAAAAGTTATGAGAAGCCAGAAAAGGTAAACAAAAAATTGCGCTGTGCCAAACGTGACTTGAGAGAGAGACTAAACAAGTATTTATGGCTCTATTATTCCCAGAGCCACTACCTCCACCACTGCTGCAATGCAATACTACTACCACATGCCATCATCATCATTCCTCGTCCTTTTTTTAATATGTTGGGTTACACTGAGAAAATAAGAACCCTGCAAGCCCAAGCATAATAGACCACCACCTCCACCTCAGTATTTTGTGTGTGTGGTGGTGACGGTGGCATAGCAACAAAAAGCAGTACACCAACAGCAACGTATATAGCGTAAAAATATGTAGCAAAAAAAGAAAATTGCTGGCATTATTACAAATTCTTATTACTGCAGTGCATTAATAATGGCTTTTGTGTGGTGGGTGAACAAAGTAGACAGAATGAGAGACAGAGAGGAGAGAAGTAAGCGATCCAGAGAACAAGTCAGTCAGTGCAATGCACTTTGAAAAAATTACTACTACTGCGCTGCCTTGCCTACTATTATAAAAAGGTGAGTGGCAGGCAACAAAGTGGTTTTGGAAGCACACACAAACGAATAATGGCTCTTGGTAAATAATATTAAGCAGCTTGTGTTTGTCCATCGTCGTCCGTGCGAAAAAAAATCTGTGCAAAAAATATCACTACACAGAAGGTAGATTCTTCATTGGCTTCATTATAGAATCGCTTTGGAGTAAATAATGTTCACTTTTTATCTGAGCAGTACTAAAAAAATTGCACTATCAAAACGATTATTATGATGGACGTGGTCAGTAATAGTAATAATAATAATAAACAGAAGTTCTGTTACAGAACAATCTCAATGTATAAAAGTAGCAAAAATGGAGTGAACAAAATGTTATCGAGCCAAAGCGTTTAATAGGTACTCTGGACAGACGGACAAACATGCATTTTGCAAAAAAAAATATCTTTGGGTACTATATGATGCTGTCATAACTATTATTTTTCAATATTATGAATGACCACTTCTGCTGCCTATGTAATATTACGTATTTGAAGGATCATGGTTTACTATGTGATGACTTCAGTACAATGGCATGGTAGATGGTTATTTTCTGGTAAAAATAGAAATAACAGGCGAAGCATCAATCCGAGCTCAGCCCAGGTATAATTTAAAATTCGCCAATAAAATCGTAGAGGAATATTCTTGACCACTTGCAGCAATTCTGGTCCTACCACCGCGCCTCTCATTCTTCATGCAAGTTTTGCTTCATCAAATATTATATTGGTTTTTATGCAAATTATGCTAGAGAATCTTGTCTTGTCTCTTGTGTGTACACTGCTCCTGATTCCAGATTATCTTACATTTAATAATATTTGCTTGTTCCAAACTTTGGCTTCCTTTTGAGACATATTACATATCTACTGGACATGGGAAGCCAGTCAGGTAGAGAATTATGTGCTGAGAATCTATGATGCTGTTGGTGATCACGAATCTCCGTTTTTTTTCAAAACAACTTGCCATCACTCTACCCAGTAGTACTAACAATGTGTATTACCAAAAAAATTTGATTCATATTACCTATTCATGGTCCACACAGGTAATGTATAAACATGGATGATAGAAGAGTGTTTTGATTACTTTTCGTGTTCGTTCTTCTTCGTTCTCTATCTTTTTGCTGTACGGCCATCATCATTGCTTTTTAAAAGGTAACCTTGAAAAACGGACCTTCCCTCACAAAATAGCTTCTCCATCCATCCATCCACATGAAAAAAAATTTTTTTTAGCTGAACTTGCAGCAGCATCAGCACCATCCAAATCACAATGTGCTCACGCAATAATGCAAGCAGTATTAAGTATCATCATCTCACGCTACACTGACCAAACTAAAGCAAACACAGGTTGTGTTCTTCCTTTCCAAGTTTATATTACCTACCTACTACACTGTCTACCTACATATATGACTAAATGTTCAATCTCAATCTCTGTTTTTAATGGGGTTTCACTACTACCTATATACTTTTTTATAATCTCCACTCTCTCACATCTTCCACTTTTCAACTAGGCTTTACTGGACGATTCGCTCTCAAAAATAATCTTTTTTTTGCTCTGCCCTAAGTTTGTGTCAATTGCGTCATCCTATCTATCACTCAAGCAGATAAATGGTTTTATTACTGAAGCACGGCAGGTGAATTGACCATTTCCTTTTATTTCGATCAAGGTCGTTCCTTCCTTCCTCCTTTCTCTTTTGTCGCCATTATGTTTACTGAAACTGTCCCAAGCATTACAAGTAAAATTATTCAACGGAGAAATCATGTTTTTACAATGACCTTTTCACAAACGTGTTTGCATGTGCTTGATGATGATGATAGAGAAAAAATCTGGTTATGGAGCTTAAAGGATTTCTCTCTCTCTTTCTCTTGATCGTCATCATGATCGACATGACGAATGACGATATCAATCAATATTTATTCACTTGGCTCATTTCTCCAAAAGAGGAGCAGCAGAGAAACCAAAGGCAAATCAAAGCGGTGTGCATAAGCGTACAAAAATAACAGCAAAATCTGTGTATTTTCTTTACTATTTTCCCATCGCATGCGGCCGCGATAGAGAATAGGAGACCAATATTAAATGTCTGCCTACCTGTCTATCATTCTGTTCTGCTATCCTTAAATCTCTCGTTTCTCGCTCTCTTTGCCTTTCTACTACCTTCCTGTCTGTGGCTGTCTCTCAGTTTCCTTCCTTCCTTTTCATTTCCAATCTGCCATGCCATACTACATACTTGAAAGACAGAAGAGAGAGAGAGAAAGAGGCGGTGTGGTAGGCTTTTGGAGAAAATCAAAGAGGAAAACCAACGTCACTGGCCTTCGTACATAAATAAATGGGTGGTGTGGTAGGTTGGTTGGTAGCTCAATAAATAAGTAATTCGATGGGTTTGGATTGAGGTGATATATTTCCGGGGCGAAGTGAGAGCGCTAAATTTTCTCCGAGTTCGTGACGAACGTGAGAAAAGAATATTCACACGGAAAAAAGAGACGTAAAAGGAGTAAATGACAAATGCATGAGGAGGAGGAGTCGATTAGGATTTTATTTTTGTGGAGGAACAACTACTCCAAGTAAAATTACTGGGCTTTGGTTCTTTTTCGGGAATTTTAGATAAGTGCGTGCGGCACAAATTCTGGCGGAGGAGCATTTTTATTGGCGCTGAAAGAGCGTAGCGTGTCTGTCTGGTCAATCGATTGGAAATGTCAGCGCTTGTCTGTCCCCGATTTTATGTCAGTGGTTTTTGGTCAGGGAAAGAGAGATAAATAGTTTAAATGACATGGCAATCTTTTAAAAAGGATTGAATAGATGAAATGGCTCGTGATGTAAGGTGACATGAGAGAGGAAAAGTGCGTAGTTTTTTTTATGATGAAAGCAATGTCTGTAAGTCAACTGGAAAAAAAGCTTCTAATTTACAAAAGTGGGAAACGAACGGGAAATGAGTACATGGGTGAACATGACATGCTGACAAACGTCATGTTGTGTAATTTTCTGTACGGAGTAATTTCCGGAATGATTTTTTAATAGACGAGTATATTTATAGTTATTATTTTGATGGTTATTTTAATTTTCTTTTATTGTTGATTGCAGAGTGGGCGATTTGGAAAGGGTGGAAAAATCGGACCAGTGAGCGGTGTAGTTGTTCATGTGAGGTCAATTCAAAACGGGACGTTGAACCACTTTGGCTGCACTCCGATAATTAGTGTGGTGCCGCTGAATGAGTCGTGGATAGCGCTGGTGAAGCGTGGCTTGTGTGATTTTGATGTGAAGTTGAAGAACGCTTTAGCCAAGAAGGCGGTTGGAATGGTGGTTTATGACAGGGACGAAAGTGACACTCTGGAGGATATGAAGCTTTCAGCTTGTATGCGCATCAAACTATCAAAAATTAAAATATTGTTAAATATTCATAATTAAAGGAATTATTAAGATGCTAATTTGTACAATGATTTAGCAGATGCAATTCCGGGCGTCTTCATTTTCAAGTCCCGAGGGGAACGGATTGCAAATTTGACTGATGCTGGACTTCGCGTGGAAATGAATATTGAAGTCGGCGAAGTCTGCTCTCGGCCTTACACTGGCCTCAACCGGTAAGCTAATATCTGAGAAAAGGTTTTTTCCATAAATTTAATATCAATCTTAACATTTTCACCTCCCACGTTGCATTCACCTACATTGACTTTCTTCTTTCACTTGACTTCTTTTCATATATTTGACTTGATTGACTTTGAGAATTTTTCTCTCTCTTTCATCTTCCTAATCATTTACTCATCGATCATTTCAGCGAAAAATGACATAAAGTTTAATAATGACGACAAATTTTTTAAAGTTGAGATTCTTGGAATTGTTTACGATTCGTGCCCTTTATTAAAGTGGACGACATATACGGTTAAATTTGTTGTCTATTTTTACCTACTTTTGATAAATTTCGATCAATTTTTCTTCGTAAGCTTCATTCCAATAACATATTTATGTCGATTACAGTAAACCTGACTCATACCTTTTTCTTTCTCCTTTTCACCTTTCCAAAGTTGAGCTCCATTCGTCTTGAACTCAAAGAGCATCATTTTTTTATTGAAAATCACAGATATGAAATGAAAAAATTGACAAAGAAAGTACAGAGTATAATAAGCACGCATTGAATAATGAACTTGCGAAATTTTTCTTATAAAATATGTTTGCTAGTTTAGTTTACTAGACCGCTTCTACGAAAGTACAAGTAATAAATCTTGTGTAAGTTGTTGTGTTGACACTTGTCAGCAAGGCTAATTGCAAAAATCTTCAAAGTGTTCAACTTGAAAGATTCAGTGATGATGATGATGATTCGGTAATAATTTAGAATTTATGTAAACTTTTACTACTGTTGACTGTTGAAAGAGTCGCATAAAAAAATTGCTAGCAGGTGTTGCAACTGATTCTGCTGCTGCTTTTCCTCCGATGTGACTCTGCTTTGCAAGCTGCGGGCTGCGAAAAGATCAAAAGGGAAAGGACTCATAAATTTTAACGGGAAAAGATTTTCTAGGAAGCTGAAATGAAATACTGCGCAGCAGAGAAAAAAAACAAGATAAGCATGGCATTCCAAGTACATATTTTTTAAACATGGCTTTTTAAACTACACGACCTTTGAGCCCGTTTTATTCTGTTTACTGGCCCAGTTAGGAAAAATGACGAGATGTATTCTTCGTCATTGACTATTTCTCTTGAAACTTCTATCTATCAAAAAATGATAATAAGTTGGGTTCCCACTCGTTTTACCGTCATCATCACTACCACCACACCACCGTAATAATGCGTGGGAAATGTTTTTCGATAAAATAAACCTGAAAAAAATTATGATTGACCACATTGCACTACATGCTGACCACCACTTCTCATATTTAGTAACGCATGTCATGGCTCCATAATAATAATCACTGTATATTATCATTCGCCGCATCACTTGACTCATCTTTGCCGTTCTGTCAGTATTTTTTTCAGTGAATTTTCCACTTTTCGCAGAAAACCAGTGGGAAATGACTTGCATAGTGGAAACAGCGTAGTTTACTTTGTTTTTTTCTGTGAGCAAAAGCGGAATTCCACAAGGTTATTGTCCTCTCTTGAGTTGATGCTGTTTTGATGATGATGATTCCAATCTTTCTGAAAGCATCCTTCCTTCCTATCTATCTCTTTCTCATTCACTCCATATCACATTTTTTCAATAAACTTGAATGACTCATATGATGATACACACTACCTGGCTACCAATTTAGTTTATTATTTCGAAATTGAAGATAATATTTTGTTATTATCCGTTTTTTCTACTTGTTCCACTTGTTTTATAGAACGTATAACGGAAGACTCTACATGAATGGGGATAGTGTTGACGGGTTCGAATGTATTGACAAAAAGTAATTTTTTACTGAAAAAAAATGAACAGTAACTAAAATCGTATATTATTATTTTTAACAATTTAATTTACCTTTAAAGTAGAATTGATTTTTTATAGTTTGTAAAGTAGTTAGTAAAATATCATCACCATTAACTTACAATAGTTTATTGCGCTTTTATAGTAGTTTACAGTATAGTAATTAGTGCTTCAAAGATTACAATTTTTGTGCAATTACTTCCAATTCGAACGTAGACCAAGTAACTCGCTCGCCATCATATACACTGCTCGTAGATTTTTAATTGTGGTGGTCAGTATTTTAATTATCGGTTATCATTTTTAATATCGTGTTACGTGTGTTGTTGCCCGTAATTATCTCTATGGGGTGAACTGCAACAAGTAAATTGCAATTTGGGATATATTTAATGAATTGTGAAAGTTGCTTATTTAAATATCGGGTTTCATTCTATTTGTCTACTTTCAGCACGTCCGTTTTATTCGTCAGCATCTCCTTCATTGTTCTCATGGTTATCTCGCTGGCTTGGTTGGTGTTTTACTACATTCAACGGTTCCGATATCTTCACGCCAAGGACCGTTTAGCGGTAAGATAGAAATTAATTGCTGGAATGGTTTACATTCCTCAGAATAAAATAAAATAATAATCAAATTGAATTTCGGAACTAAGAAATTTGAAAGCTAGTCATTTTTTCCTTTTATTTCCCCAACACCAAAGCAGCAGCGACTCTGCAACGCAGCGAAAAAGGCTTTGGCAAGGATTCCCACACGGAGTGTAAAGTTGACTGATAAGGTTAGTGGATAGTAACTATTTAAATTAGTCATTATTTTGATGTTGTATTATCTTTTATGGATTTGTTTAATGATACTTATTTTTGTCGTTTGTTTAGGAAATTATTGGAGAGGCAGAATGTTGCGCTGTCTGCATTGATTTTTACAAAGCAGGCGATATGCTCAGGACGCTCCCTTGCCGACACGAATTCCACAAGTTATGCGTGGATCCTTGGCTGTTGGAACATAGAACCTGCCCCATGTGCAAAATGGACATTTTGAAACACTACGGCTACATTGTAAGCAGCCAGTCCCAACAAAAGTATTTAGTATTTTTAGTTGCTTCTTGTTTTTAAACATTTTCTTTTGCGTTCAGTTCACCGGTAGCCAGGAAAGCATACTCCACCTGGATCTGGAAGACGGAACCCTAAACTCTTCTTCCGATTCGAGGGACACTGACTCTTCCACGCGGGATGAGACCCAACAAATCCACACGCATCATCAACACCACCGCATCCACCATCATCCAACCGACTCTCTTTCCATCTCTTCTCCCACTGACGAAACATTCTCTTCCATTCCGGATGACCAAGCAGAGTACCAGATTTGCGATGAGATTGCCAGGAAATCGTCGCTCATTTCATTGGTAACCTCAATTATACCTTGCCCAGATGCATGTATTAAATGCTGTGTATAAATAAGTTTTAGTGGAAATTTATATATTATTATTTCATATTTTTAGACGGTAACCGCTTCTCCAAACGGCTGCATCACCACAGCGGCTACTGCTATCACCACAAACAGCACTCCAGCAACGTCTCCAAATCCCAATCTTTCAGCGCCACCATCCTCCCCCGCATCCACTCAACTTACTCCTAACGGCCCCATCTTTCCATCTTGCACGACCACCTCCAGCGTTCCCAGTTCAGATTGTTTGATCCCCTCTCTTTCAACAGGTGGAGGCACCACCACCCCCACACCAATGCTGAAAGCGTCCATAGCATCTCCCAAAGATTCCACTGTAATCACTAGTCTTGTCAGTGACGAGTATCATCATCCCATCATTCCCTCGAGTCAGTCATCAGTATCCAGTCAGCAGAAACCTGTGTTGATAACCTCATCGTCGCTTCGAGCTCTAAACAACAACAACAACAACAGTAGTCAGTCCGCAGGTCCTAACGGTGGTCCTCCCAACACAACCGACAAGTCTCAACAAAACAGCGCAAACGAAGTATCGTCACCAATCTCCTCAAAAGACTCTGTGATGCCATCTTCTACTCCAACCGTGCAGTCGGAAAAGGAGACAGAGAAACAATTAGTGGAAACGAGTGACTGAATACTTTGCCCCTTTGCAGCCATACAAATAATATAATAATTATTTTTTCATCATTTCTCCAAGTGCAGAAGAATGCAATTTACGACGCTATTTTTAAGGATTTAATGATCCAACCGCCATGATAAAAGTGGTATAGAAATTATTTCTACATTGTAATTTCAATAGATATTTATATACAATTTTGTACTGCGACCTTTTTACTTAGGTTAAAACAACTAATTAAAATCTTCGCAGTGAACTGAATTTCTCTATTTAACTTGTAACCTGGTTAGGTATGTGGCAGACACAGGTTTTGATGAATTAAGATGCTGCTATTGTTGTCAATTGTTGGTCTCATTATTACTACACTAGATTGTATAAGCATATAATAATAATTTGTTTGTAAAATAAGTTCAAATTCAACTGTATCGTCAATTCATACATGTAGTTTACACTAACTTAATTATCGTTTAGTCATTTAGGATGAGTCTAGTTGATTAAGTCAATGTCCACTGTTTTCATAAATGTCTTTGCACAAAGGTTCTCATTCCGAGCCTCAAAAATATGTTGGCCCTTTTTGTACGGGACAATTGCTCTTTATTATTATTGTTATTATTATTATAGCCGTTTACTGTCGTTGATAAATTCATAAGTTCAAGTTAGTTTAAATGTTGATTTGATTGCGTCGTTAAATGCAAGAGTAGCAATCATATCCAATTTGTTAAATGTACTACGCTAAAGATTATACTACAAATACTTTTCAGGCCAGTCACTAATCTTCACAATAATTTATTTGATATGGTAAATATGTATGATGTCAATTTACCTTTAAATATTATTAATACTTAAATTAGGAAAGGCTTAAAATATTTAACTAGTACTGTTAGGGGACAGAAATAAAAACGCGCACTTGGAAAGAGAGAGATGCTAATTGTTGTTATAATTATTACAATTTTTAGGCAAGTCACTAGACCAGTTAAATAGTCACTAGAAGACAGAATTTTAAAACGAAAATATTTAATAGTTAGAGGATTAGGTTGTTAAAAGGCATGTAACAATTTTTCATGCAATGCAACATAGTTTCATGGTAATTATTAAAGTTGTAGCTTGTGAAAGATGTAATATTTGTACTAAACGTGTAGTACTGCGGTTAGCCGGTCGATAATTTATCTTGTCATTTAACTTGTTGGTTATTATTAATTATAATCTTATAAAAAATGGCTAAATTGTAAGGCTGTCAATATTTATTAGTGTTAAATTATCATCTAGAAGTAAAAAGGTAGGCTGTAGTATTTAGCTGCGAGAAGAAAATGAAATTCAGTTGCTGTGAAGATGATCTCAACAAGTTGTGTGGTAGGAAATAAAAATATTTATCTATGTATACTTAAACAAATGTGGATCAACTCTGATCATTAATTTCTACTTACTCGATGAAAACAATGCTGGTCGGCTTGTTGGGGATAGCCAAGCATTTTAAATGTCATGACCGTTTGTTATAGATGCTTAGACGGCCCAAAATATCAAAATCTCACGGTGCCCCATTTTGAAAACATCTTTTTGTTCAAGTTTGCATGAAATAGTATTTGATTATCCCAACATGACCGACCATTACCTTCCTGAAAGATTTTTTCCAGTTTACTTTTCTCACTAATTAATTGTCAATCTATATAACATAAAATATTTAATCTAATATGACGTATTATATTGCTGTATAGAATCACAATAAAACACAAAACATGAAACGTGGACCTTTGCAAAATGTAACTGAGCAACTTTCTATAGAATTCTAAGCGCTGGCACTACTCACACTAGTCTGATGAATGATGACAATTAACGAGACTATATTCGTTTGTGTACTCGTTGAGAAATTTTTGACGCTGATGAGTTGTGGGGTGGACGGGACAAAAATTTTTTTTTTTGTAAATTTTGCGTATAGCTCATTTGGCTATAAGGGCCGAACAAAATGGATGGTAGGGGTTGTTCAAGACAGATTAAAAATTTTGAGTCTCTAAAATTGTTTGGGTGAAGTAAGGGACAACGATAAACTGTTATTTTATATTATGAATAATACAATGTATTTAAATTGGTGGAAAAATGTATGTTTGTCATTTACCGAGTTTATCTTTACGGAAAATAAAAAAGAGTGACTAAAAGCAAACAAAAAATGTGTACCATTCAATTATTTATGTGCAATCTTTACTTAAATGGATAATGTCATGAATGCGTAAACCAGACATGATGATTTCCTGGCGGACAGTTCCTTTTCTCCGGGTTCCGACGTCTCACCTTCTCCGTCCAGACGAGATTTCTCCTTTGGTTTAACTTTTTCTCTGTAGGATACTTTATGATCGTGTAACTACGTTATAAATTTCCTTTCGGGATCAGTGATCGGATGGTGCATAAGTTCGTCATCAGTTTCAAGATTCTTTTGATGAACTTTTTTAATAGATTTACAACCAGATTTTGCACGCTGCTCCTGGTTGTTTGGCATATTTTGCAACCTGTCGCTTTGTGTATGCTTTCATTTGATTTATCCTTGTAAAGTTGATCTCTTACAAGTTTCTGAGCCGCTGCGAAAGCTGAAACTGGTGGATATTTTTTGAACTTTGATTTTTCAGAGACATTTTAAAGTGGGAAATAATGTGGTTGCGAACGATTAGTTACATAATATATTACACCCGACAGGATTATAAGACTTGAAGACTTTGAGATTTAATAGGTGGGCTGGCAGCCATCATTTATCCCATATCTCAACCCACGAAGGTAATCATTTCACGTAAACATTCCACTCGCATTTTATTCTAATTAATGATACATGATAAAGCGTAGAAAAGAAATTGAAGCAAGCAAGAGTTAATTAGTTTTTTTGTGTGGATGAGTAATTAAAATTTGGAGATAAACCAGTGAAAAAGTTGTTGGGCATTAAACTCGTGGATTTGGAATAATATTTTGGGTAAGGACAAAATTAATGAGAAAGATTCGTGTATTTAATTAAATGGTACTACACACCATGAATATAACTAATTGTAAGTTTAAATGATTCCTTCAAATTGCTCTTACAATTAGTTAAATGAGTAAGGTTTCAATTGTCATTGGTTCTTAGTGCTTCTTAGTAAGGAATCTTACTCTGTTAACTTTTGATCAGTTCAGAGCATGTGATAAACAGACAAAGAAATTGAATAGTTTGCTGACTGCTGCATGTTCAAAACAACCGACCGTGCGATCAAAATTTTAAACCAATCCACTGTACAAAACAAACATACAACATTTATAAATTAATCAGCAACCCTTCAATCGCTGAAGATATTTAGTAGAAGAAGATAATCCAGGAGAGTATTTCACGCAGGTAAATTAATCAAGGACCATGAAGATAATTAGCATACTCACAAACAGGTGCATCGAGTGAAACTACAAAGTAACTTATCTCTTACCCCTCAGCTGAAACTGTCTTCTATTTTCCTCTCTACCCATCCAACTACTAACTACAGCTATTATAGGTGTTAACTTTGTTTTAAACAAAGTAATACTGCTGTGGTAGTATTTACAGTTTATTAATTAAAAGTATCATTGATTTGTGTTTGTAAATATTTCAGTGGTTATAGGAAGTTGTCGCCTTTGCTTTTTTGAAGACCGGATTTGCAATGATGAAGCCAATAAAGGCAGTGAAGGCAATGGATATGATGGATCTTACTGGTCTTCGTCGTACTCGAATTTCTCGTCGACATCCAAGGGCACGGCTTTGGTTATTTGCATTCTGTCCGGTTGTGTCGGTATTCATTGTGACCACCATTCTTTACTTGTTTCCCACACCATCTCAATTGGGACCTGCGTGGAGTCCAGATTTAGAAGTGAAATCAGAATGGTTGGATAAAGATTTTCCTGAGGTGGGGGATGAAAATGAGATTGTCATTTTGAGGTGGACGAAGTATTTCGGAGCCCATCTGCATCGCAGTCCCCTTCAGTATTCGAAGGGGACTAAATGCTCTTTTGCAACGGAGTCCCCATGGCTAAGTACCACCTGTAGAATTACTTACGACCGTCGTTATCTGAGCAGAAGTGATGCGGTCGTGTTTCATGCTTGGGATCTCGTTAATGAAGACAAAGATTTAAAGTAAGTTGAACGAACGAAATTGCTCTGGCATACTTAATATTTCCAATTTCCAACATTGTTTCCTACTCTAATGACCTGTTCATAATTGAAAACTCATAAATCGCGTATTTCTTGTTGTGATTTCCAGGGAAGTTATGCCACCTTATCATCTTCAAGGCCAAGTGTGGATTTTTCAAAATCATCAGCCACCGACCTACAAAGAGGAAGAGCTGGCTTACCTCAGTTTATCTAATCATTTCAACTGGACCATGACTTACAGGTGAGAGTATCTCCAAATCCTTCTAATTTTACTATGTTTAACCATAGTCATTAAAAATTATATTAATTATTCTTCTTGTTTATTGATAGTTAGTCATTTTGACTAGTTTCAATAAATATTGCCCTGCCGCATGGTAGGGTTTTTTAAAAAAAAAAAAAAAAAAAATTCTTCTTGTTTTGTTTAGAACTGATTCTGACGTGTTTGAACCATACGGCCTAGTTGTTCCTCTGGGATCCGAGGAGGACTCCGGATATAATGCTTCCTACCTTCGGCAGATATCCGACAAAAAGTTGAGACCGCTTGCTGGAATAGTGTCAGATTGTGAAACTCCTACAAAACGAGAAGACTATGTGACTCGTCTCCAGGAATACATTCCAATAGACATGTTTGGCAAATGTGGGAAAAATATATGTCAACTGGCCTACCCAGATCTGTGTTACCAGCACATTGCCGAGGAATACAAATTTATCATGTCGTTTGAAACCTCATTCTGCGTGGATTATGTCTCGGAAATCTTTTTCAATGCTCTTTCAAACAACATAGTTCCCATTGTGTTTGGAGCTGCCAGTTACTCCAGAATTGCTCCTCGACATTCCTACATCGACGCAGGTGACTTCACAGGTCCTAAAGAACTGGCCGAGTACTTAATACACTTGGATACCAACATAGACGAGTACCTGGAGTACTTTGAATGGAAGGCCCTGTACAAGGTTGCCAGGAGGGAAGAAGCATGGTGTGGACTATGCCAGAGGGTACATGACGCTAAGGAACTAGACGCATCCACTTCCAGTTTTTATGAAAATGTTCAGAGCTGGTGGAACTCTCAGAATGCGTCTGGCGGTAAACAAGTCCCGGTTTGTAAAAATGAAACTATGCCTCTTCCGATGGAAGAGTCGTAATAATTTTGTTTAGATTTTCTTTTTATTCTTGTACAAGGTTTCTTATTGCTTTATGCAATGTACTTTTAACTATTTACAGATATTTATCATTTTGTATATGAGGTAGATTGTGTACATTACTTTGTACTTATATTACCATTTACTATTTTATCTAAAACTTTTTATTGCTAAAACCGTATTGTTAAAATGTGCCTCAGAGTTCTGAGGAACTAGTTTTCAGATATGTAAATACATCATGTATTATTACTAGTTAGTTAATTTTTATTAACAGTCAATCATGTATTCTTGTAAACGTTATTATCTAAAGATCATAAAATAATTAGCCGTCAAAACATTACCAATCTATGTTTCGCTAACATAATTTCTACTCTAAAAGTCTGCATCACAATAAGCATTGATTCAATTCCAAGGCATTGGGAAAAATCGGTATTCATATAAAATACAATCAGAATAAACATTAAATAAAGTAATCTTATTAGCCAGTTGGCTTTCGCAAGTTCCCCCTATATTAGTCATTTTTAACATGAAACATTTAATTGTGTGCAAACTTTAATTTATTAAAAATTATTTATAAATATTTTAATGAAACATATCATTTTTCTTAATACCAGGCATATTAGTGATATTTATTGCCCTTGAAACAAAAGAATGACATCAAAAGATCGCATGCACATTAGAGTAAAGAACGTTTTCACAAATTCATTACCAAATTGCCAGTAAGGACCATACATGATAACCACTGGGCGTAGCGCCATTAACTTTAAAACGTGCGTTTTATTATACTTGGTTTTCCATTTCCCATAAGCCAGCCGCGCTCTAAACTGATGCACTTGAATAACCCGATACACCGAGTCTATAGCGGCGCACAACGAAGGAAGTACAAAATAAAGTCCGCCAGCCATAATAGCATAACCAATTATAATTGCAATATAAACCATCATCGTTAAGTCTTCTGGGGAGGATCTCACCAGAAGCCAGCAGGCAGAAACCATTGTCCAAAATATGCAATTCAAGAATATATAAAGTACATTGTCAACGATTGCTTGCGCGTTACAAAATATTATCCGTAAACTGTCATAGTAATAAACAAACTTGTTAATAGAGTGGACTCTAGTTTTAAAAATCTTAACAATGTTAACAAATCGCGAGACCACCACTGTCATGCAACAATAGAGAAAGCTAGCCGTTCTTCCAATTTCTAGTGTGGTCCATGCAGTAAAAATGAAACGA
>JAHZMV010006161.1:0-13023 GCA_027743765.1 Coecobrya sp. COE2
GACTTTGAACCTCGTAACTGGATAAAACCCACTATCATGTTCTTCTTGCTTCTGCATCCATTCCTTGCCGAAGACAGTATCACGTTGCAAAGTTGAGTTTTTATCCTAAGTCTTTGATGACATGAGGCTGAGTTTAAAACGAGGAAAAAGAGGTGGGCTGGCAAATCACTTCCCTCTTCTATTTCATACGACACACTTTCTCATTATGAGTGTAAACAAAAGTGAAAAGAAGAATTTTAATGGACTGCTCGAAACTTGTGAATTCAATCTCTGAATGACACTTTGAATGAAATAGAAAACCACTGTCGTAAGATAATCAGCACTAACAAATTTCCTAAAGTGGGGATTTCGTACCTGATTTAGACAAGACTAGAGAAAGAGAACGTATGTACACCAGATTTAGGCACAAGTATGGATTTTCATGGATGAGGCAGAATCAAAATCAGCAACTATACAGAGGCAATCGAAATTATTTTTGAGACAAAACATTGATCCTACAGAATGGTCAGTAGGAATACAATAATACGTACATAGATTTTATTCACATCAAAAGTAAAAAAATATGTATACACCTGGATATACGTACATACCTACATGTTGGTTTATGGTTTATTCTATTCAGTTGCTAATTTCTAGTTTTGAAAAAATATGTTTTTATTATAATGTTTGTTATTTGTTTACTATCCATTGAGTTTGAAGAGAATACCACTCATAGAAATTTACAAAAGAAATTTTTCTGAATTGGTTTAATAAAATGGAATAACATCCAAATAATTTTAGTGTTATAGTTTGGCATATCACCACTATACCTTTGGAATAGGTTGCTGCGATCATGAAAGCCAGTACATTCTAGCAAATAAAAAGTAATGTATTTTTTCATGCTGGCAGCACGCTCTTTTATTAAACCATGAGTCGGGACAATTTGTTTCGCTTCAAGTGTAAATAATTGCTTGAATATATGGTAAACTGAATGCGTAGATGAACTGAAATTTCCTTTGAAGTATAAGTGCCGTCCGACAAATGAATGAATTCAAAAATGACGTTTATGTCAATATTGTTGAATATCATTAAATGGTACGATTGGTTCATTCATTTGGGTCATCAATCTACGGAGCAGTTTATTACACGAGTGTGTATATAATTACGGATTTGTTTTCACTGTAAAGTAAACACCAGTTTCCGCCGGTCCGTCTCTGAGGGAAAACATGCAAAATTGAGTAAGGTGATATACTCATCTTGCAGAACTCATGAATGAGTATACAGGTAAAACATGGGAATTTTGAAGGAGCGGTTTGTTATGCATCATTTGCCACCTCCATTCAATATCACAAACTGACTGTTATGTGTACGTAATACGTACGTATGCATGTGGAGAAAAACCAACATTGGAATCTGAGATTTCTGAAATGACAAGTACAACGATTCAGTGGAAAGGTAATCAAAATGAGAATTCAATAATTTCAAGTGGATACTCTCCCCAAGCTAAATTGTGATAAAAGTGACAATATTGTAACCAAACCGTAAATGCTTCACACTTCTGAGCCTTTCAAGTTCACAGCTATTCTCATGTACTCCAGTTGAACTATGTGTAGGTATCTTCATTTACTGTAATAATAAAGTATAGACAGCGAGTTTACAAAGAAATTCTAGAGTAACGGGAGCTACACTTTTCTCGCATCATTTCTATCATAAGTACAAGAGTGAGTAAAGAAGGAAACGAGTGGGATAATTACATACACGTTGTAAAACATCATAAACAGCAACTCATTTGGAAAGTGACAAATTGAACATTTGTAATTTTTGAGAAGCCGTCTTGTAATTTGGTATTTGGGTGAGACCTTAACTTCTTCGGTTACCTTTTACATTTTTTTCTCTTCAAGTAGCTTTTCTCATTATCATGAAATAAATGTGTAGCTGAACTAGACTATTGTATACACATCTTCGTGTCCTTATTATACACCCGCAGGGATCTGAGGGGAGCAGTCATCATAATAAATATATATTATACTCATTTTTCTTCACTCGCCCTTTACCGGTTCAGTTGAAAGGGTGTGAAAGTGAAATGAGTAGTGCAAACAAAACAACTTTTTTATGTTTTGTTGAGCCGCCACCAATTTTTGCAAATAATTTTTATACAGATATTTTGGTAATTTTACAAAATAATGTCCATAAAGTAAGGAAATGACAATCGAAGCTATTCAAATATATTTCTTTTGTTAGAAAATACTGTTATGATTTGGCCATCATTTTAATTTAATATCCAAAGAATTCTTTGGATACATTTGTCTCCAGCCAGAGTGAATAAAAATACCCAGGGACATACACTTCGTCCGCTTCATACGCAGTTTGTTAAATAAGAAAGTGTCTGGGACTGCATAGCAGAGATGAAGGTCCTTTAAATTAGTTGACATGTAAATAATATGAACCCGTTCACACTTCTCACTGGTAGCTAAATGTGCGATGCCAATGTTTTTATACATGCATAAATATATATACAAGGAGGCAGATGTAAAAAATGTAAAACGTTAACAAGCTGTTCTTTCATTACAATTACACATAACATAGTCATTTAGCCAAGTAATCAGTTTTGCTACTACAACATTGTGTGTTGCTGTAAGACTTGTATTTACGGAAAACTAATTACTTGTAATCTCCCCGTGTCTCTCCTTACAAGTCACACAATCACACAAGCAAAATTCTTTCTTTCATGAAATGTAACACATCTGTTTGTCTTTCTCAGCCAAATGTTTTTCAAGCAGTTTCAAAATATGTAGCTCCTATTTGCACTCAGTTTTAATTTTTCAAAAAAATTCGAGAGCGCTCTTTGGTTATTGGTTAGTACAAATTAGTTGGATGTCATTATTATCTCTACTGATTCGAATTTACTGAAGTAGACGACATAGAAAAATCTACACTAACCCAAATGCAAACGAACCATTTACAATTATTGTATGTCTTCTTACATTGTTAGTGCATACAAACCCGAGCCATTATGATACTTCTTCCTACTAACCTCATACATGCATATTATTATAATAAAATAGCTTGTCATTTCATGTTGTAGGTACGTATTTAGTCATGTTGTAAATAAAGAATCAGCATAGGATCGATGCAGGAATTCATCTATTTACATACTTTACATAATACTTACCGGTGTCACCGTTCTGGTTCTGTTCCGATTTCCAAAATATGGAATCCGAGTTTTAAAATACGAGAAGACTGGAAAGGAAACAACTGCATAAAACATTTCATACAAAACGACCATATCTTTTCTAAACCGTTGAAAGACAGGATATAAAATTATGAAAGCAAGTTGTGTTTGTCGTACTCGATATATTTTATCATCTTCACTCTGCATCTTTCAGTAGATATTTCTCTTGTTGTTTCGTCGTCGAAGGAGGTGAACAAGAAAGAAACACATGTTTTCATTGGCTTAAGCCCAAATGCTATTCCACTTCACGAAACTCTTTAATCATGTGTCAAAGTCATACACTCGCTTTTAAACACGCGCGTTAAAGGAGAAACAAGTACAGAAGAAGAAGAAAGGAGAAATCATCTTTTTCTCTCTTTCAGAAGGCCCACCACTCTATTTTCTTTTTACTCTTTACATTCGTTAGTAATTTTATCGAAATCTCGTGCAGCTGCTGTATCATTCGTTCCTCAGATATCGTCACAAAACTTTATTCTTCTCTGACTGATCTTTCTCTAGAATTAACAAATGAAATGCATGGAAGGAGTTAAACGAAATGAATTGTGCCTAGGAAAAATAAAAATAAAATGGGCTATATTAATGCAATATGGAAATGTGTAGATATTAATAAATTATCTTGCTGCACATGTGTGTGCGTGTGTTATTCGGGGGGTGATTACAAGACACACTTTAGGTAATCAACGTTGTAATATCAGTATGCCATCACCATCATCAACACTATCCTCATTTGTCGTATCTTCACAAACAACCAATGTGACATGTAGTGCCTCTCTCACCAGTCCGTTTGCCTTTTTATTCGTTTCATTATGCTTTGATTACAATATTTTATATGATTGCTTGTCTTTCTTTACTGCGGTGCTATTGAATATTCTGGAAACTCAAAAAATTAGTCAAGATTCAAGTACCAGGGGAGTCGCATGAATGACAACCTGATTTGAAAATCTCGTTAATAAAAATATCACACCAAGTAAAATGATTTAATTGAAAGCAGGGGCAACCTGAAACTTCCATCTTCGAAAAAGCATGTGCAAACTTAAGAGTTAAGTTGAAGGGGAAAGGCCACTCTTCTATCGTCGTTTTAAATTCTGTGCACTTAGTCTGCGGAGCAGACTGCTCACTCCATACTACTTTGCAACGTTTATTGTGTTTTTATTAGTTTAAAACAATTTACAAAGTTGCACAAATATGTTTTCGTTAGGCTTTATAGACTGGAAATTATAGGCTCCATGCACACAGGCATGTGTCTCATTTGTCAAACACGACAAGATGATAAAATATATGAGCGGAGGGAAGAAGAACACGTTTTCAGTTTTTGTTACCGTTGTTGCGCCGTACGTGTCGTCGAAGCCACAAAACCGGGATAATATGCTTCCTTCGTCGTCGGTGCAGATGTTCTTTCCTTTTGAGATAGAAATGTATCAGTTTTGAAATAGTAAAAATACTATAAAAATAATGGTGTTTAGTTGGAGAAACTGTTATATTTTTAGAGAAGATTGTTGGTCGTTGTAAATGTAGCGGTGCTAAATATTCAAAAGCAAACATATGTGTCTATTCTCAACTTAAGCACATTATAACTACCATTCTCCATCTCATCTCACATGCTGTTGCTCAACCACTAAAACAGACTGAAAAGTCCTGCTGTATAACAACAGCTTTACAGCGTATTATAAAAATGAAAACGTTGTTTTTATCTTCTCAAACCCGTCAGCGGTATCAACAACATTTGCAGCAAATGGATTTTCAAATATAATTAATGATCTCTATCCACTTTCTTCAAGTTTACAAAGTCTTGTCAATTGAAAATGTGTGCAACTTTACTTTATTTATTCCAATAATGCAATCTGAGCTTATCACAAATATTTCATTTTCCTTTCCTACGCCCAACTTACCATAATCCCAGCATCTTTTCTCAAAAAGCGATCCTTATCATCATACAATCCCGAAAAAGTAGTTAAATCGTTTGATTGATTAAATGAACGAATTATGCGCTATTGGATCATCTCTAATATCCCCACATTCTCTTTCATTTCCCTCTGTACATATTATATCGGAGCCATTATCCAAGTAAGTCTCCCGAATACCTTCTTCATCCGCTGTGATCCAGTGATCAAGTATCTTCGTTTCCACCACTTCTCATCATCAGCTTGACGTGATAGAAGAGAATCTAAATAAAAACCATAAAATGTATTTATTTGTGGGCACATTTGGTGTAATATTAGATGTACGTGCACTTGAGCAAAATACCCCATCCGAATACACTTGCATTGTGGAAGAGACAGGATCATCATCACTGGCTTACCATGGCATACTCTATAAACATAATTCTGGTGGAACTTCCCCTTCTTCTCCCTGTTCACCAACCAACAAAAAAGCAGAACGGTTTCTCTTCACACATTTAGTTATTTGGATAGGCACATTATTACATGATGCTACTTGTGTATTCATAGCACTACAAAACTCCTTTCTAAAGATCAAATCCAGCCCTCTTAAACATTTGCTCTCTTCTATTCTCTCTCCCAGTTCTGTTATTATTCTGTTGTGTAAAAGCCTCATCGTCATAATATTCACATCCTCATCACTTCATGCCTTAATGAATCCCAATGGAGGGCCCAAGTGGCTTAAATAATGATGATTCAGTTCTCTATACATACACAGAATGTATGTACCGATTGCGACAAATCCTACTATGCATTCCTTTTTACAGCTTTTTTATTCATTCTTACATATTACTCACTTAACTTTATTTACTGCCCCTGGAAAATACTTTATAAGGAGTTTAGTGTTAGTGCGCTTCCACCACCACCGACTCAACCAATGCTTTACAGCACATTTCACGATTTGATTTGAGCCATTTTAAAACAGTGACAGCATCCCTGCACATAGCTGGCAAGGCTTTTTTATCAACTGAGGAACGAGCCGAGTACTCTTTCCCTTTCACCACTTTCATGAAACACATGCAAAAATGCAACATAAGCTCAAGAGTTTCAATTACAGTTTTTATTATTTTTCCCTTCTCTGATTTATCTACGTGTGTGCTCATGTATATTTTTTCTGGTTTCCAACTCTCTGGAGTGATTTATTGCATTGTTTGATTAGGTTGTTTTTATGAGTATGGACTCTCGGCGTACCTAATGAAATTATATCAAACTGGGATATCAAAATAAAGTTATGAGACAATCAGGCGATATAATGTATATAAATGGTATGGTATTCATCTCTCCTTCACATTCATTATCCGGATTGGTATTCAGTTTATCTGTTGCCGCGATATGCAATTTAGGAATATATTGTTGAATTATTGACCGGTTATGATGTAAGGGTTTGGAAGCTGTTGGATGATTTTAATTCTGGGTTTGAAAGAGAACAACACTTTTTGACAGATCTGTTTAGCTCAAAATAATACAAAATGACTGGATTAGTAAACTGAGCTTGAGCTGTTGAATGTTACAGTGAACTGGAGGATACGAAGCCAGCTGCCTGTGGTCTTCATTTCAATTTCATGATACATATTATTGGCCCGGTTAGATTATCATCATTCATGACTGTTTGAAAATAAGGGTTTTCCGTTCCTGAAGCCCTGAGAGTTTGCACACCACAAAAATATCATTTGATACAGGGTTCTAAAGTATGAGCATATTCAATTCAAATGGCTTCTGTGTGTTCGTTTTTGATTTTTGACAGCAAAAATATCTAACCACTCTTGACCGAAGTTAGAAGATGGTCATAACTTTTCGGAAAGAAAAGTTTGGAAATTCGATCATTTCAGTTGTAAAAATAAGGCCGGTTTGTTTGCAATCAGAACAGCATTACTAATGGGATTCCATCAGGGAAGAATAATGTATTTTTATTGTTGTAAAAACGGGTCATTTTTGTTCATGGAGCATGTTTTTAAAACGAAGCAGGGGCTTAAAGGAAGCATTGAATAATGATGACTTAACCAAAAAAATGAGGACACTACAAACCAGACGAAACGGAACCGATGAATTCGATGGGTCGTTTGTGTTGGTCGGCTGTAACTTGTTAACTGTTATTTTTTGAGTGAGCGTTTTAGTTAGTGAGCCGCCAAGCAGTCTACTCAACTCCTGAGACTGAATGGAGTCGACTTGAAAAGAAGAAGCTTTTCTGCTTTTATTTCTCTCCTCGTTAAATCTCTCAAATGACTTTTGTTTTAGTGGGAGGTGAGACGCCTTCACTCGTGAAATATTATACCGTGTGCCATAGGAATAAATGAGGGTGTTTATTAAAACAAGGGCCCCCATTGATTTTTTGTTTGGTTAAGTCAGAACTCATGAGATTTGAAGATGAGCTCTGTCGACTGTTGTTTCTATTTATGCGCTTAAAAAGGTGTGCGTGGGCAGATAGAAAATTAGGTGTAGAGTAGAACATGACATTTTTCATTTCGATAGAGAAACAAAGAGAGGCCTTGTATAAATGCTATCTTTGCTCTAATAATTAGGTATTCTTGTCTTGCGGAGATGGGAAAACTGAACCCAGTGTGAAGACCAACACTTCCGCTCTTGCTAAGAGAATGAAACGCTTTATTCATTTTTAACAAATCTTTAAATATCTACGCATAAGTGAATGCTCAGGAGAATGAGGAGAATTTACGCAAATAGAAATAAAGTTTTTAGGGAAAATTTAGGGTATGGATTTTATACTGTATCGGTATGTTACGCAGTTACATACATACATCAGTCAAACTACAAACACCGAACTGTTGTATATCAACTTGATATTATCAACATGGTACATTTTCATTACATGTAAAAGCAACGCTACTCATAAAAGATGCTCCATTGAGATCAAACTTAAATGAAATCATCAAAAATAATCCTGAATACAAATAGTGGAGGGCATAAGGGCTTATGGGAGCATTGAAAACGAAAAGTTTACAAAAAAGGTAATTTGTATTACGTAAGAGAAATAGTTTACTTCCAGCGTATAACCGCAAATTATATAAATATAAATCTATCTACAATGCGTACGTATGTATAAATAATGTTCATTGTTGGTTTCTTAAATCAAAAATTTTTCATCAAACCCAAGGCTCAAATCCAAGTAAATACAAATGCTTGCTTGCACGCATACAATTTTGTTGGTAGATCGTCTTATTTAAAAGATACTACTTCAACCTCTTCAAATGATTTTCGGAGCAAAATTGTCAACAGTTTGATAAGGATTGTTCCCTGATTTCTAGGGTGTACTCTTTTATGCTGGCTGCTCAAGTTGAATCACGCATTTGACAATGCGCAACTCGTAAATGACAGGATAGTGTAGTGTAAATTCATCCACTGAATAATATTTATGTTTACCTACACTTTTTCCTGCTCCGGTTCAATGGGCTCCCACTGCTTAAGAATTTATGTCAACATATTAGAAGAAGAAAAGAAATAGAGAGTAGCACCAGTATGTAGTACTGCACAAATTGTGGCTGTGTTTTGCGGTAGTGACTAGTGACGCTATTTGTATGACTATCAATACAATACAAGTAAGTATAACATGCACAATGAAATATTATGTCAAAACATTAAATAAATGAATGAATGACTACACAATAGTAAATGAAATCTCACTCCTTTTGGGTGGAAAAAGGTCATCATAGGTGCACAATTGAAAACTTCTCATGATTTTAACCAACAATTAAACTTTAGATACATGAATTTATTTAATTTGAAACTACCTATTATGTACTGGGTAATATGCATGCACTATGAATCATTTGAAATGATAATATTTTGGTGGAGTGGAACCAACCCCTCAATCCTCCATGTAACAACTCGTTTATCCAGAAAATATTTAAAAGCAAGAACACACCATAGCCAGCTTGATTACTAAGCTTGATATTAATCAAGCTGGCTATGAACACACATATATACATACTTACAACATCTTATTGTTTTCTGTAGCCGCAGAGGATATAAACAACAAAACTTTCCTTTATTGTCATCATGTTTGCTATTATTACTTCTTTTAGTTCAATAAAATGCTACCATTCTTTGTTGTTTATAGTTTGTACTTGTACGTACGTAGTTTGAAAACCGCTGCAAGGTCTGAGTAACTAAAAGAGACATATTGCTCATTTCCGTATTCCATACCATTTTTCATTTCTCTGCGAACTTTGTGCAATAATCAGCAGAGATTGGTACCTTTTTCAAAAAGGTACAGGTACATACCTATACCTTACCTTGTACCTGATGGGCGGAATCAAAGTACCTGTACCTGATACCTGACCTTGAGAATCAAAGTACCTGGACCTGTACCTGGTACCTGATCTGTGAAATCAGAGTACTTGTATCTGTACCTTGTACCTTAGCATCTATATAATGTATGTATATAGCAACTCCTTGATTTAATATTCAACCAAATAATGATATTCTACTGAAACCTAATTAATTACCCGTTGATGTTAGCATATTATTTCTGAATTTACTTGATAAAGAATGTTTTTCTGACATTTGTTGACACTTTATATATAATTTCTGTGTGTAAAACGTACATTTACACGAATATTTATCATAGGTTATGAAACTTATGATTTAATTTACACCATATTTTTAATTAAAACAGTTTAAAATTATTAGCATCTGAATTAAAAACAATATACTAGAACATGCGTTCATTTAATTTACCTACTCAATGTACCTGTAACTGTACATTGTACCTGGTCTGGGAAATGAAAGTACCTGTAACTGTACCTAGTACCTGACCTGAAAAACGAAAGTACCTGTAACTGTACCTTGTACCTATACCGGGGAAACTAAAGTACTTGGATCTGCACCTTGTACCTGACCCAGGAAATGAAAGTACCTGTAACTGTACCTTGCACCTGAAAAGCGTCAGGTACCAATCTCTGATAATCAGTTTTTTTTCTACAGGCATGTCTCTCTTCCCCACTCGCTTTGAATATTATTATTGTTTACTCCCACCGCTGGTTACAATTGTGTACAAATAAGAAGGGAAGTGACAAACTTTTCTTCTACGTCCTTGTTTGAACAACTCTCATAAATGTTGAAAGTGGAGTGATCTGCTTCTAAATCGCCTTCTGTTAATATTACTGAAAATAAAGTTTTCTGTTCTTGTTCCTCATCGTAATTTCTGGATGTAAAGAATGATATGTTTAATATGTTATACCTATTTATCAAAAGGACAGGGACAACACAACGTTTTTCTTCCTTCTCTTTCTGTCTAAAAGTATGGGAAAAATCTTGCCGTTTGAAGCTCGGATGGAAGCCTGAGTTGGGAATGAAGAGAGAAGGGAAAATAAAGAGACTGTAGGGAAAATAGCACAATCTAAAGCGGTACACTGAAGACAAAGGTACATCATCATAACAAGTGTTCAAGCGTGCTCACATTATCGTCCAAATCATCATTCTCTTCAGCCCTTGTCAAAATGTGGTACAGTGGCACCACCTCCACAACTCCCACTCATCTGACTGTACATGGTATAAGGTAAGCTGCTTATTAGGAGTCGTGTAGAAAGTAATAAAAACCCTGTTCTCCAAACAATCAACTGCCTGTATGTATATTCAGAGGCTGTAGCATGAGTGAGCTGATGACAAAATAATTCCACTCTGGCAACTCGGGAGAAAGTTTATCAAGCTTTTGTGAGCAAAGGGAAAGGAAATAGGTAGACGGTGCTGGCTGTTGTGGCTTGAGGCACTACCAGTTTAATCAAAATTACACTAGGACATACTATTAACTACAGAGGTGCATAAATATTATATTATAATGCTCACTCGCCCTTCATTACATGAAATGAGAACGAATGCATTATTGGAGCAGCAACGAAGCACGTCGCATTGCAAACCTTTAACCAACTTTGCAAATAACATTTTTTCGCTTCAGTGGAACTTTAACTAAATATTGTTTAGATAGAGTGTCAACAATTCTTACAGAGAATACAGAGCTTACAATAAATGACAAATCGAAGTTATTTAAATTTAACATGAGTATAACACATTGTATGATGAAATGAGCGTGTGTATGTCTGTGAGGGTATTGGACGGATGTGTCAGGGTGACTGTCAATTGTCAACGGATTAGAAATCGAGATTTTGTAAAAAGCTTGTCTAAACAAGTAATAGAGTAAAAGAGGTAACAAGGGAGGGAGCCAAGAAAGGGGAGAACCGATTCTAATCAGATCAACAGCCTTAGGGCGAACAGGAAAATAAAAGCGTCAGTACAGTGGCTAAAGTAAATACAAAGCTGTTTCATATTGTGATCCCACTTGTGATTACGATTGTGGCGATGATGTTGATGTGACTCACTCAACATTATTGACATTGTTTCCGAAATGACACTTTTGACATCCGATTTTGTTAAATTAAGCAGAGCGAAAACACATTGGTATTGAAACATTCAAACAATATGATGAGGCTCTGATTGATCAGATAATGCTCATGATTTGCATATGTACGTGTAGAGCATGTTGGATGCTTATAGTTATAACGAACAACACGCTTTGTTCACAATTTCACAATATGGCGAACGGTGGGTTTGAAACCGAAATACAATCGTAGTTTTTAGCGTGGCAAAACTGTTTGTTACATATTGGTGCTATTAGGCATACTCTAAAGATATTTTTTCCAACTCCCCATCCTTCTCTCTTGGAACAAGAAAGATCCATTATGGTTGTTGGGAGGAAAGTTGTTTTCAGCTACCACCATGATAACATGATAGTGCTGTATAGTTTTGTAGCGAGCTTTGACACAAAGATTTTTTTATTTTCTCAAGTAGGAAAAAAGTACCATTTGGTGTAGCGAAAGCCTTCCAACTCTCCATTTTCCCGGAAAAACAAGTATACTGTGAGGAGAGAAAGAAACAACAGAGGAAGGAGAGAGTTGCTGAGAGTGAGAATAAAAATGAAAGACAAGACAACAGAGAGACGGTAAAAGTGTGGAATTTCTACCGCCATAATAAAACTGAGCTAGATTTGGAGGAGCCAGAGGGTGATGAAAGGGTGGTTGTACATTCGTACATATTATTATGTAGTGTATGGTTTAATGGTAAAAGCTTTTGGTATGAAACTTGCCAAAATGTTTCTTGTGCGAGCAGAATAATTTACAAACTTTGAGCTGAGCAAGAGAACACTTTTCCCACGATCCGAGTGTGTTTAAACAACGGGATGGGCTTTCGTATATATTTACACCAAATAGCAAATGATGCCACATTGTTGGACCGGGGGCATTATTCGAGCAAGACTTGTTTTCCTTCAAAGTTGGAA
Organism: Coecobrya sp. COE2; assembly: GCA_027743765.1. Lineage (NCBI taxonomy): Eukaryota > Metazoa > Arthropoda > Collembola > Entomobryomorpha > Entomobryidae > Coecobrya > Coecobrya sp. COE2. Next base: position 12,434 of record JAHZMV010006161.1, read on the forward strand.
CCATGTTGTGAAAGAAACACTTTCCGGGAAGGAATGAAATCACACTACCACTCTGACATCCTTGTTAATGTTTCCAAACTAATTTCTGTAAAAGCAGGCAACCACTGCCCAAGTAAAATGTAGAGCCTTCCAAGAAACTCCAAGTTTCAACCACCGAATGTCTGAACTGAAATCATTATAAACTCAATAATAAACAATGAAATTTCAGTTTTAAATTACACGCGCTTCTATTCCTTGGAATAGATTATTTATTTATATCACTTGATGGATTCCTGTCTACTCAACTAAAGTGAAATAATATGTCATTTGCGTATGGTGGTTACACGACTGTGGAATTGAGTAATGTTGGAAGCTTCAATACAGATTCGCACCACACTCCACGTCTAAACAGGGATCGGAATGATTACAGATTAATAAAATCGATTATTAATCTGATTACTGGCAAAGTAATCAGTAATCTGTAATCATGACTTTCGGAGTCAACTAATTGTAATCTGTAATCAGTAATCATAAGTTGTGGTGAGTGATTATTGTAATCTATAATCAGTAATCATGACTTCGTCAAAAATTGACTGATTTACTTACTTTGC
>JAHZMV010006162.1:0-14219 GCA_027743765.1 Coecobrya sp. COE2
AAATTTATACATTGTTTGTGATCAGTGTCCATTTTGCAAGTTTAGGACGAGCATAACGACACACGCGATCTTCTTCCTATTTTAAAAATATTACCGTACCTAATGAAAACAATTGGACACCTTTTTCGAAACACTTTCATTTCCAAGGTTTTAATTCTGGTTTTCCAATCATGTCAGTTCCAAGAGTTGATAACTTTTCCACCTCCAATATGTAAACTTTTACCAACTTGTAATATTAGGATCCAAAATCCCGAGCTGAATGCCTCACCAACTAATGTAAAACCGGTGAATAATATGTCGATAATCCAATTGGTTTTGTTTCGATCAGCATTGAAGCTTTGGCTTGCATACTTGGCTAAAAATTGTAAACAAAAAAAACATAAAAATTAGCCATCAAAATCATTTTATTGCAATAAGAAATATGACCCATACCTTCGACCTAATGCAGCGGCCATCCAAACTGATGCACATGATTCAGAATAGAATATATTTTGAAGAGATTATGGCTACAATTTTCGGTGTATAAATACAGAGGACACACCGTAATCCGGATTGACTGTGATATATCAAGTGTTACGAAATTGGCTTCATGATTTTAGTACAGTGGAATTTTGTTTTAGTATGAAACTTCCGGCTTTAATATTGGGCTTTTGTTTTATACCTACTAAACGTAATACAAATAATAGTTGCTGTTATTAGCCGATGGCCAGGTCAAGTTAATTTGGCAATTAGGAGTATCATATTAATTTAAATAAATTACAAATTCTGCTACTCAAGCCTTTAGTTTTGTAATTCTACAATGCAGTATCAATAAAACAAACCCGTTTAATTAAAGGATGCCTTCATATAATTAATTCCCGACACATTGACCACACTAATGTTAGTTGAGTACACTAAGCCACTATGGGCTAAATCTACAAATTTTGTTTTGATGTGCATGATTTTATTCGCCGTAAATGCTTCGGAAAAGGCGAAGGGTCCAACATCCTGTGTGCCTTGCTAAATCAGACTGAGAAATAATATACGCTATTAGTTGACTCGATATTTCTCCGTACTAAAATTAACTATAGGAAAATTACTATTAAATACTCCTCGTATATTCATTACATCAAGCAAGGTAGTAAGTAGGCAATCGAGTCATAATATTTTTTTTGTATTACAGGACCACAGCAAATTCGTTTCATATTTTATATATTTAACTAGTGACCCATATTTTGACAGCCACGCATTTCTATGCAGTATGTATATAGGTGAATGTCATTACACAGAATGATAGCGGTGACCGTAAGATTTATTCTTTTTATAGACCGTTTAAAACCATAGAAATAATTGTACTTTATAAAAAATGGTGGTATATCTTCCTGTTGGTGTGAAAATACCTATTCCTTTGTGTGCATATTTCTAATCCATTGTATCTTCTATGAATTGTGAATCACAATAACGCGTGCCTGAGATTTTATTCTGCTCGAACGTCATCATCATCATCATGCCACATGCCTGCTTATGTAAAAAATGATTAGCTACTCTGTCCCTTTTTGTATGCGTAAGTCTACCTCCTAAGGTGCTAGGTTCTACCTACCACTATCAACAACATCTGGGTTCCTGAATGGAATCGAGAATTTCGTCAAAATTTTGGAAAGCCCATCTGGTTCCTAAGGATTTCCCTTGTAGGTAATTCTCCATCGGCAACTTTGGACAGAATAATGTAGATATTGTCATTTGTGTCAAACTTAAAAAAGTTTAAAGTTGCGAGAAATCTGAAGGCGATTCATTCAATGAACATTTGGTACGAAAACAGCAACAAGGATTTGTTGATATCCCCTCAAATTCGAAACAATTGAAGTACGTTTCGTCGGACGGGACAGTGAAGAGTTGACAAAATTGTATTTCGAAATCTTTTCTACGGAAGATTTACAGAGCCTACATGTAAACAAGCTGAATTGGCTCCTAGATATCAAAGCCAGAAATATATTATGGACCTGCCATTGGAAATAAACTGTGATCCACCCGTAGGATAACTAATGCAGTAAAAGTGGCCAGTACTTAAATTGGCGTTGAATGCTAACGGGTAAGTTCATCCGTCGTATTTATTTCAACCTTGAACCAATTCATAAAAACATTGAGAAATTTTGAAATATAATTTGTCGTAAGAAGCCGTTTTTTTGAGATATTAGTATTATGTTATATTTATATGCATATATGGTGTTTACTATCAGTATATTTAGAATCATTAATGATTATTTATTTATCTAATGTTTAGGGAAATCAATACCAATTGATTTAGTTAAATTCTAATTTTAGTAAAACGTCAATAAACAATGATAAAGAATACGCTGTTATTCACTATGTTACAGGATTGTAGTTTGTGATCAGTTCCACACATGGTTCAGTTCATCAAACTCATCTAATCATCAGAAAGACTCACCCCCAAGACTCTATTCGCATTTATATATAATGTTTCGCATTACATGGGAGTACGAACAAACAACAATGTTAATTTGAGTACTAGAAAATGGTTACAGATATTATGTTGGTTTTTGGACGACTTTAACATTTCAAATATATTTGGTAACAGGGTTAAGGAAATACGAAACTCTAAAAATGTGTCCGTCATTGACCTTCCATTTGAGATTTTGAATTACTTTATACATAAATTGAGATTATAATATTATATCCTTCTTATCAGCAACGCCATAAATGTTCTCCGAATAAAAGCCTTCATGTAACCAATATGTGTTCTCCTTCCTATTTTAAAAATATTACTATACCTTCTCGTAACAATTTGGTCACTATTCTGAAACATTTTCATTTCCAAAATTTCAATCCAGCTTTTCCAAATATGCCCACCCCAATAACTAATAGTTTTTTCCGCCTCCTACATGAAACGTTTTTCCCAATTTGAAAAATTAGCAACCAAAATCCCGAATGTAATATTTCACCAATAAATATTGCACTGATAATTAATACATGTAGATCATTCCAATATTTTATCAGCATAAAATTGTTAAGAATTGAATCAATCGTGTATGCAGTATCAAATACTACCAACAATATCCCCAAAGTCTATATTGTAAGACCATGAATTACCTATATATCATTTTATATTTATATTTAATATTTAACCCGTCATTACATTTTACTTGTCAGTAATAACTTAAATGTTCCTCTAATAACGGCTTTTAGGTAAACAAAATGTGATTTCTTTCCAATTTTAAAAATGTTACTATACTTAATTGAAACGAGTGGACAGCTCCTCCGAACCATTTTCATTTCCAAATATCTAGTCTTAGTTTTCCAATTGTGTCTACTCCAAGAAGTAATCACTTTTCTGCCTCCTACATGTAAATTTTTTCCTAGTTGTAAAATTAGCAACCAAACTGACGACGTCAAGGTCTCAGCAATTAATATTATTCCTATTAATAACAAATGTAAGTCGTTCCAATATTTTATGAGCATGAAATTAGATAGCGTTGATGCTATAATAAACGCAGTGTCAAACACCGTGAGAAACAATCCAATTGATGACATCACCAAACTATTGATTATTTGGATGGACCTATACATATGAATCAACGTAGCCGGTTGTCTGAAAAGATTTGTAGTTCTATACACCAGTCTCCCGAGACGTAGCTCTTTTGTGTATAAACTGCTCATGTAAATCAAGTACGCCATCAAGATATTTGCTCCCAGTGCAATATTTAAGTGTGCAACCATTATTGAGTATCCATGGAAAAAGCTTACCATGACGCCAAACGGAAAATACGAATATATATTGGTGGGGATAAAATGACCTAAAAAGAATGGTCCTCTGGGATTGTACAAGCAATATAGAAACATAAAGAACCCCTTTCCTAGAAGACCTAAAATAATAAGTATGGAGAGTACGTCGATAACCAAATTGGTTTTGTCACGATCTGGGTTGAAGTCCTTGTTCGTGTATTTGGCTAAAACATTTTAAAATTGAATTAGTGAAACAAATTAATTGGTCACCTAAATCATTCAGTTTATTGAGAATTTAATACTCACCTTTTACATGCCGACCAAATCCAATTGTTGCATTCAGTATTGCAATAAAGTCATCTGGAACTATGATCAAAACTGCGGCTGCCATCCATACAACTGCGCAAGACACAGAGTAGAATATATTTTGAAGGGATTTACTCCCATTTGTTTGCATTGCATTGAATATTCCGGCAACAGTAATTGATAACATCCAAACCGAAAAACTGGTGAAATTATTTCTTGACGTTTTAATATGCTTAATGTCGATAGATTGTGATGCCTTTAGAGTATTGGGACTAAAGAGTATTGAATGACCCCCAAATTTTGTTCCTACTCGAGTTAGCATGGAAATTATTTTATAGAAACGTGTACTAAACATTGTGAAGCAGATGAAAAGATTCTCAAATAACTCTTGAGGGATAGAAACTTTTGCGCATAGTAGATTGCAATATCTCGATTGAAATATTTTGAATGTGTGTGGCCACTACGGATGTATTAGAATGACTTTCTTACAGGCGTGAAGGTTAGTAGGAAAGGGGTACAATATCCTGTATAGTCCTACTGTGGGATACACTATAATCAGGATGAATTTCAAAGGATATGAAATTAAGAAAATTAGTATTATTTCTACTACTCTTTTATCAGATTTACTTGCTTTGGCAATGCTAAATTATTGTAACTTGAAAAAAAACAAAGGTACCAAAAGCTTAGTTCAGGTACGATTTATTGAAACTCGTATGGGAGTTTTTTAATTATTACATTTAAAATAAACTTTAGTTACGAGAAGCCAATTCTTGGAATATATAATTTCAATATAAGTTAGGTGACTGATATGTTTTTGGTAAATAATACCAATCATAAACATTACTATATTTTTTTGTAAAAAGTATTCTCAAATGTGTAATGAAAGTTGCTGGATTCTAATTTATTTTATAGTTACCCAATCTCCCATCCATCAATGTTAATCCCTGAATTAACGTTAATAATAGTTTAAAGGAACACAATTTACTCGAAATAAATATTCAAATCTGGTGTTTGGGCTTGAAATTTATACTATTCAAAAATACGAATAAGGATCGAGGAACGGTTCAACTGTTAGACTGGTTTTGAGTTAAATTCAATTCTTTTAGTAAATTGGTTTATAATAAATGATTGTGCAAAGGAAAATGAACATCATTTCAAATAATTTGATATTTAGTGAACGTTTCCATGCCGCTACACGGTATTGAAAGAGTTTTTTCGTTAATCGTAGGATCAAAATTACAACTGAAATATTTATTTCAGTAAAGTACGCTCTTCATATCAGCGTCTGGTATGTAGCATTACCGTAAACATATAGTAAGCGGTTACAACCTCCCCCGTATAAATAAGGACACCCTAGAATCAGGAATTACTTTAATGTATAAACTGTTACAAAAATTGTTTAATGGCAACCTATCATCAATGGCTTTAGTTTATATCAACAAATCTAAAACATTTCCACATTCACTTTACTAATTTACGTCATTTATTTATATCAAAAAATTAATTCTAAGAATTAATAAACGTTCGATTGCAAAGGTTTATTTAATTGTACTAAAGGTAATACAAAGACCACAAAGTGGTCAAGGGTAAAGAATGACCTTGACTTTGCATGAATGGTTTCTTGTTTCTGTATGTAGACATAATGATCACGTTCTTCCAACGTGATTACTGGTCTGCTTTGTAATGTCTGTGAAGTTAAAACCAGTTTTTTAAACTTGTTTTTAAAAACCAGTTTTTAAAGAACTACGTTTAAAGATTCAACAAAAATTATTTACCCTGCAGCTCCATATTATTTTATATCACATCATTGTCCCACGCATACAGCCAAATTTTTCAACCAACCAACGTAATCTATAAGCTTAAAATCAATACCATTTTTTGAAAACATTGAAGATGTGGACGTAACCTGACCCTACGTTGCCACAAAACGAGGACCCTTGTAGACCATAATTTGTACCAAGATTCAAGAATATTCATGTATCGGAACAAGTTGAAAAATGGATTTCAAAACCAAAGCCCTTCAGCACAAAAATTTCATTTTTGAGAAACTCCATCCGGTATTTTGAAGCTTTGAATTAGATAATAAATGGAGAAAGTTCTGACGGTTCGCAGGAAATAAGATTTTGAACAGCACTGGTATGAAATCCAATACAGGAGGGATACATTCCAAAATCAAAATGGAGTTTAATTAGTTTAATTAATTATTAAATACAGAAAGTAGTCTTATTGAGATTCATAGGAATTGAATCAATTATATACATATTGTAATGAATGTCGACAGAATTTGTTAGCATAAAACTAGTTTTAGTAAATTGTTAATAAATATGAACAACATCGGTTAATAAATGTATTAAAATTATATTTTGCCATCACGTCAATACTTGGTGTAATTCATCAAACGCAGCTAATTTTTCAAGTCTCATAAATTCATCGCGTGTTAATTTTTGTTCGTACCTTTTTCTAAAATAAAAAAATTAGTTTTTGGAAAGAGTGATGAATTTTTAATACCAAACTAATTGGCTAGATATGCAAATTAAAGGCCTTATTTTCTGAATTATAGTTTTATCTATGTGAGCAGTTTATCCATCCATCCATGAATAGTCTGATAATTATTTTTGTAGTTAACTCGAGATGCCCAGTTATTATGTACATTGGTATGGGAAAGATCTGACTCAAGATAAGGGACCAAATTAGATTTAAAAGATTTAAAAGAACAAAACTATTGCTTAAGAAGTATATTTTCATCACTTTGAACAAAAAATAAAATAAATTCATGATCTAAAAATTAATAACTCTGGTATAAAATATTCATCACTTCTTGTTGAAAATTATTTTTTTTATTTTAGAAAAAGGTACGACAAAATATATACTAAAGTGATGAATTTTTCACGCTTGAAAAAAATATTCTCTTCATCAAACTCATTGAATAAGTATCAAATTAAAAGGTAAACATGATAACATTTGAATGACAAAATAAAGTTTTCAAATCAATATTCGTAAGTTAATGTAGTTAGATCATTTTAGAATTTAATATGCAAAAACATTGGCGTTTACAAGAGGACTCGCCCATCAGAAAACTCCGTGGCTTAGATTGTACTTACATTGTTGTTATTGTTGTTATATTTTGATGTAGTGTAACGCATCACATTACAAAATGAAATATTTTAGTTGCATATACGATTTAGCTGAGGTGTAACTTTTGCAATAGTCAGTTTCACCTAGAGTAACTGAACATCAAATACTGGGATTTTGTCCATTTTTACATTTTTTAACATTTCAATTCTAGTTATAAAGACAATTTAGGAAACTTAAAAATCAAAGAATATGCCTGTCTGTGATATTCAATTTGAGATTTGGATTATATATTTAGATTTAGACTTTATATTACGTTTTGCTTGTCAAGAGTCCTTTACATGTTCCCCGAATAATAGCTTTTATGTAAATAAAATGTGTTCTCCTTCCTATTTTAAAAATATTACCATACCTAATCGTAACAATTGGGCAGCTTTTCCGAAACATTTTCATTTCCAAGGCTTCAACCCGGCTTTTCCAACAATACCTGCTCCATGAGCTAAGCACTTTCCCACCTCCTGCATGAAAGTTTTTTCCAATTTGTAAAACCAGCAACCAAAATCCTGAAGATAATATTACACCAATCAAGATTGCGCCAATTATTAATACATATAAGTCTTCCCAATATTTTATCAGCATAAAATTGCTAAGGATTGCTGCTATCGTGTAGCCTGTATCAAATACTACCAACAATATCCCCAAAGATGACATGACAATGCCATTGATTACTTGAACTGATCTATACATTTGTATTATAGTTTCCGGTTGTCGAAATTCTTGTGTCGTTTTGTATTTCAACTTGCCCAATAAAAGCTCCCCGGTGTATATGCTACTCGTATAGATTAAATATATCATAAATATATTTCCAGCCAATGCAATATTTAACTGTGCGACCAATACAGATTGTCCGTGAAAAATACTTATCAAGATGCCAACAGGAAGAAATGAGTACATGGTTTCGGGAATAAATTGACCTAAAAAGAACGCTCCCCTGGGATTATATAAGCAATATAGAAACATAAGAACGCCATTTCCAAGAGTGCCTAAAATTATACCCATGAATAAAACCTCGATAATCCGACTGACATTGTCCCGGTCGCAATTGAAGCTTTTGTCCACATATTTTCCTTTGTAGGAGTACAAAAAAATTAGTAAAACAAACAGAATCATTTTATTATGTGGGTTAAGTTGGTACGTACCTTCAATATGTCGAGCAAACCCAATTGTTGCATTTAGTATACCAATCAAATCCTTTGGAATTATATTAATTAGTGAGATGCCCAACAACACTACAGTGCATACCACAGCGTAGAATATATTTTGTATGGATTCACTGCCATTTGTGTTAAGGGCATTAAATATTCCTGATGAAATGATGGATAGCATCCAAAACGAGAAAAGAATGAAATTCATTCTTGACTTTTTGAAATATTTAATATCGGTAGATTGTGAAACTTTGAAGGCTTCTTCGTTATACAGTAATGTATGACAACCATATTTTCTTCCAAGACGAATTTGCATGGAAATCATTTTATATAATCGTTTACTGAACATTCTGATGTAGATTCGAGGTCTATGAATACAACTGGACAGATTACTGCCGCTTTTAACCCTACAGCGAATTTGCTCAACTGAACTGAATTATTTTTGTATATTGTTTGTGTGGATTCGGTATGACAACTATTTTTTTACCAGCAGTCTATAGGTGTATGTTCCAGGAAACGGCTATATTTCCAGCGAATAAATACTGAAGGATATATTAAATTCCGGATGGATCTGGATTCTGGATTTATCGGTATCGTAGTTAAGAAAATAACCTTGTTTTGAATTCAGTAACATTCTGATTTAAGCGCATATTTCCTGCGCTTTTTTCGCTAAAAATTATAGTTACTAATACTATACTTAGGAATAATAAGTAGTTATTTGTTTTATACCCTTGAAGACTAAGGCCAACTTCATTTTGAAATTACTGGTTTCCATTTCCAACCTTCAATTTGTTTCATAAATCGAGTTTTGTCAAATTTGTCATATTTGCTTGAAAACTTTATTGCCATATTAATAACAAATGCTGAGTTAGTCAACAGCTGCTTTCTCTGTGGCAGTTGTAATTTATGCTTAAGTAGTTTACTATTGTTACTTCAGTTGCAGTCATAATAGATTTATTGAGTCACAACGACAGCAGTTTAAAAATAAGTTTTGTTTCGTGTTTGCATTCCAAATACGTGTTATCAATTATAGACAAGAATAGTCAGACACTTGATTAATGTTTATGACAAGATACGCTTACATTTTGATAAACGCTTGAAAGTATTTTTACAAATATCGACAGAGAATTAATGTAAGCCAAAGTGTGAATCTTTAGTCTTTTTTATAAATAATTTGGTTGAGACCGTATAAAAGTCTTTATACTTCTATTCATGTTATGAGGGTCAAAACGTTTTGACACGCAGGAATTACATATGCTTATCTAATTTTTTTATAGGAAGGTTACATAGCAGCATTCAATTCAAACCATCAATATCGTAAATAAACCGCGTTCAGTATGTAAATATGTGCATGTATTATACTTTATGATTGAGCTTCTAATACATGTACTTTAGACAATTGCCATGGGTAGCATATAATAAAATGGATGTGTCTGTTTGCATTGTAAATAGTTGTGTTTTCCAACCGTAGAAGAGTATGTGTATATGTTGCACATTCATCGGAATAGCATTAACGTCATAAGTAATTAATTTTCGTGAGACATCTGGCCAGTATCTACTTCATTCCCAAATTGTTTGGTCTTTTCTTGATAAAATATGTTACCAGTGTTTTCAGAGAGAGACTTCCAGACCGCTTCGAATGCTAATCCGATTTGGAGAATACTTTTGAAACACAAAAAGCCGTCCTTGTTATTTGGTCATGAAAGCGAATCTGTCAGTTAGTGTGAGAAAGTTTTGACAAATACTCTTGACGTAATTAAATTTTCAAGTCAATATATTTTCTGTCGAAAAAGTTGTTCCGATTGGTTCTGGAATATATTTCCAACGGTAACGTTTACCATCATCTAAAATTACACAGTTTGTGTTTTTATTTGTGATATATTTTAATTTATTTAATTAATATGCAATTTATTGCAAATACACTGATTTTGATTATTAGTTTCCAAGCCCAACCCTATTTGGAAAAAGGCTATGCATCGGAATAAATCGTCCTGACTATTTGGTGAGGTAAGTCAGTCGGTCGTCTAATTGTTAAAATATTCACAAAATATTTACGTCTTTCAAAGAGCATGTTTTCAATTTACTACGTCTTAAATGTTTTTCTTTTTTAAATTGGTGCTCCCATTAATTCTGGAATATATTTCCAAAAGCGATGATTACCAGTCTCGGGCAGGTTGCAAGTTATGGTGTTTTGCATTGACAATTTTCTAGAAAATAATTCTTACCACCGACCAGCATTTGAGGATGCATAGGATAGAATGACTTTTCAAACAGACATTCGAGCTTACAACCTAAAAAGAATTCTTGACAAAAAGATAATTATTCCAAATTGGAAACTATTGAAGCACATTTCGCTGGACAGGACAGTGAAGACTTGACGACGTTTTGTTTTGAAATCTTTTCCACAGAAGATTTAAAGAGCCTTCACGTAAGCAATATGAATTGGCACCAACGTCTGGAAGCAACAAATGTTGTTGACCTATGCATTGAAATGAACTATGATCAAAATATGGAGCAACTAATACAGTTAAATTCGCCAGTAAGTAAATTTGCGATGATTGCTAATGGCCGTGTTCATCCTTGGTATTTATTTCAACCTTTGAAGCAATTCAGCCAAACATTGAGAAATTTTGAGTTGACTCATACTCCAGATTCTTATTCTGGAACTGAGGAGGAGTTGGGGTTCTTCCCGGAAATATTTTCTGACCCAGTCATTTTGGAGAATATTCCAAATCTCAAACTCAAAAGGTTAACTTTGAAAGGATGTCGACCACTCTCCGTGTTAGGTTTACGTAAAAGTCTGGAATACTTGCATTTTGAGATTGAAACTTTAAACGAGTCGAGCACGTTTCTTCATCCTATCGCTAATGTACTAGGATTTAAAGAGGAGTTAGATTTACTCGGATTATTACCAAAATTCCGTTTATCACGTAAACCAAAAGGAAGTAAAATGTATATGTACCTCAAATTTATGACAGATTTTCTGAAAGCTGAAAATTCTGATGGTTTGCTGGAAAGAAGATTTTGAACAGCACGGGTACAGGAGGAAATCCAATACAGGAGGGATATGTACCAAAAATTAAATGAAGCGTAATCATTTTAATTAATTATTAAAAAAGGAAAGCAGTCTTATTGATATTCATAGGAATTGTTTAATATTTGTGTTTCTATGAATATATTTACACACACACGTAAACACTATAACATATGAATGACGAAATAATATTTGAAAATCAAGGTTTGTTAGTTAATGTAATAACTTTATTCTAGAATTTAGGATGTCAAACAAATAATTTGTATTTTAAAGCAGAATGGCCCATCAGAAAACCTTGATCCTTAGAGTGTACTTAGATTTTGGTGTAATGTTACGTATTACATGTAACTACAAAATCCAAATGTATATCTTTCTACGACCTAGATTTGCTGTAACTTTTTTAATAATCTAGCTCTACTGATATTCAATTTGAGATTTGGATTTTATAGATTTATATATTATATTACTTTTTGCTTGTCAAGGGCGCTTTACATGTTTCACAAATAACAGCTTTTATGTAAGTAAAATGTGTTCTCCTTCCTATTTTAAAGATATTACCATACCTAATCGTAACAATTGGGCAGCTTTTCCGAAGCATTTTCGTTTCCAAGGCTTCAACCCGCCTTTTCCAATTATAACTTCCCCATGGTCTAAGCACTTTCCCACCTCCTGCATGAAAGTTTTTTCCATTTTGTAAAACTAGCAACCAAATTCCTGAAGATAAGATTACACCAATAACAATTGTCCCAATAATTAATGCATGCAAATCTTCCCCATGTTTTATCAGCATAAAATTGCGAAGTATAGCTGATATCGTGTATGCATTATCAAATACTACCCACAGTATCCCCAAAGTCGATATTGTAAGACCATAAATTACCTGAATGGATCTATACATTTGAATTAGAATTTCCGGTTGTCGAAATTCATTACTTGTTCTATATTTCAGCTTACCTAGTAAAAGCTCTCTAGTATACAAGCTACTTGTAAAAATCAAGTATACCATAAAAATATTTCCCGCCAATATATTATTTAACTGTGCGACCAATACAGATTGTCCGTGGAAAATACTTATCATGATGCCAACCTGTACAAATGAGTACATGGTTCCGGGAATAAACTGACCTAAAAAGAATGCTCCTCTTGGGTCATATAAACAATATAGAAACATAAAGACACCATTTCCTATAGTACCTAAAACGATGCCCAGGAATACAACTTCGATAATCCAATTGACTTTGTCTCGCTCACAATTAAATCCTTTGTTCACATATTTTCCTATTAGAAAAGGCAATACAAATTTACTAAAATATATAAAATCATATTGTTATGTTCGTTCTAATGGTACCTATATGCCTTTAATATGTCGAGCAAACCCAATAGTTGTATTTAGTATACCAATCATATCCTTTGGAATTATATTAACTAATGAGGTGCCCAACAACACTACTGTGCATGCTACAGCGTAGAATATATTTTGGATGGAATTACTGCCATTGGTGTTAAAAGATTTAAATAAGCTTGAACTAATAATAGATAGCATCCTAAATGAGAAAAGAATGAAATTAATTCTGGACTTTTTAAGAAGTTAACGTTGAAAGTTTGCTTGTTATACAATAATGAATGACAACCACATCTTCTGCCAATATGAATTAGCATGGAAATCATTTGGTATAATCGGTTACTGAACATTTCGACGCAGATGTAAGATTAAACAACAACTCTGGAAAGATTACTACCGTTCGAAACCTAAAGCGCAATTTATCAACTGGAACATTGTTGTTATATATTTACGTGGAATGTACAGAAATGTATTTTCCTGGAGCTAATACTAGTAGTAACATGCAAAAGGAAACGATAACAACTTCCGGTGAATAAATACGGAGGGATATATTACCGTCAGGGAAAATCCGAAACTATCTGTAATTAGGAAAATTTCCGGCTTTTAATGTCTGCTTTATAGTAGTTTTTAATTTTGTGCCAAGGAGTTGGAAGTAATGATTTCTTTTATGCGCGTGAGGGGCAAGGCCAATTTCATTTTGAAATTTTTAGTTTCCGTATTAAAGTAAATATCCTGTAATCCCAAACACCAACTCCAGATACCGCACCATGAGCAACTAGCTTGTGAATGGATCATGTTTGCCAAACCAGCACTGCATGCAAACCCGTGTGCATGCAACATACATGGACGTGTCTAAAAGTGGATTTGTTTAAAAGTTCACTTCTAACCGGATAGATGCCACAAAAAGTGCTGAACCAAATTTTTCCGAATAATATCTCGAATTACAGCTGATTATTTAGTCCATTATTTAAGAGTTTTAAATTACAATTAGGAAAAGTGGGTTACCTTTAAAACAGAGTTTTAGAATAATACGAAGGATTTATAAAGTTAGAAATGACATTTTGAAATTTTTAACCTTCCAGTTACTAGAGTAATTAATCAGCTTTAATTTGAGCTATTAAATGAAGCATTTGGTTGACTAGTTTTGGTGGCATCGTGCGCTATAGAAATCGATTTTTATGTAATATATTTGACCTATCCATTGAAATGAACACTGATCCACCCATAAGAGGGAGCTATTACAGTTTAAATCGACAGTAATTGGCAGGCGTTGACTGCCTATGGCCGCGCACTTCCATCGTATTTTTTTCAAGCTTTGACATCATTACACAAAACAGTTAGAAATTTTGAGTTGACGCTTACCCCAGAGTTTTACACTGGGACAGAGAGGGAATGAGGATTCATTTTTGAATTATTTTCATACTTAATATTTCAGAGAGTATGCAAAACCTCAAAAGGGTTACCTTAAATGGATACGGGCCAATCGAATTAAGCTTTCTGTTAGGCATACGTGAAAATCTGTAATATTCACATTTGGGCA
>JAHZMV010006163.1:0-12194 GCA_027743765.1 Coecobrya sp. COE2
TGGAATGACGTCATACCAAAGCATTCTCCCTTTTTAAGCGCTACACTGAAATTGGAAACTGCCGGGAAGGGACCATACCTTTTGCAAATATTTTGAACAACCAATGCATATTCATCCATGTTTCCTTAATTTGGATAAGGAAAAGAAAAAGCGTTAATAAAAGCATAGTCAGGCCCAGTTAAGTCAGTAATAATACATCTGAAATATACCATTGGCTACCAAACTTGACACCAAATGAACTTCCCTTCGTACATCTTCTTCTTCAACGCTGGCATGAAGTTGGGGTTTATGTTTCCGGCAACTGTCCATCTTCTGAAAAATTCCATACTCCAAGCAAAGTAAAACACACATATAGATCAATCCCATTAAAGCCATCTGCAACATTTGCCAGGATATTCCAGAAACAGAAACATTGCTGCCATTAGATAATTCGTAATCCAATCCTGAATTAAATTTTGAACTTGCATTTATAAATGCAATATTTATCCATTTTGTTATGGTACGCGCAACTTGATAAGTAGGAAATATCCAACTAATTAAATCAGCTAGCCTGCCGTTAAATGATTCATTTAGAAAACTGGCTATGTAACCACCAAAAACTCCTGCGTGAATTAAAAGATTACATAATTGATTGTCTAAAGTGTATAATTCTTCACTGATATATATTATGGAATTATTTACCTGAAGCACAGTGAATCATCCAAATTATAGTAAAGCCGAGAAATTTTCGTGGAAAAAGAAGGCTTGCAATATATGAAAATGGTATGACACAAATCCCATATGAACACAAAATGAGAAGAAATACACCTGGAACAAACTTTTATGTTAAGGTTATACGCCCTAAACTATTATTTTAGATGTTGATTTTTTTATTTACCAAGTCCACCGTTTGATGCAAACAAATTGTAGCGTTGAAATATCGGGAAGCATGCAGTCATCACGCAGCTTATAATAACAACGATAATCATGTCCCAAATAAATGCTGTACTCCAGTATATAATTGGACTACAAGTCATCGCTTGAAGGTGTTTCACCTGTCACGAAAGTAATGTTAAAGATAAAGAAAGTTGAGAATTATAAATTAAGTTTTCAAGGTACTTTAGTAAGGCGTTGTTCCATTGGGAATGTGGCGAAACCGGCTGCCAAAAATGCCAGCCCTATTGGCATAATACATGCAAACAGTATCGGAACGACGAGAGAAGCTGATGAAGTATTATGGCGAATAGATAAAATGTTTCCCGAGGATGGACCCTCTGATAAATTGGGAAGGAAGGCATTGCTGGTCAAAATGGAAGTCACCAACAAAATGACGGAAAGCTGAGGGGAAAGCTGAAAGACAATGATACTAAAATATCGCACATACATTCAATATAAGTTGCACGTAATGATAGGAAACACATGTAAAAGTTTTAGTTAAAAAAAATTTACCTGGCAAATTAGACGGATTGGGTTCCGCTTGGTATAGATGAAATGTTTTATAAATAGTCCAATAAATTGTTCTCTAGTCAGACGAAGACCATTTAATCGATTAAGATCGTTATCCATGTTTCCTAATTATCAATTTTCTGTAATTGGTCAGGGGTAGATAAATTGGATCATCAATTTGAATAATCATTACTAAAATTATTGAAAATCAGATTCTTTTAAATTATGAACACTGAAATGAAATAGATTCAGAGTTCAGCTATCCTTTTTACGTTTCATCCCCTTTTCTGAATAATAATCATATGTTGTAATTTTATTCAGCACATAGATCTTATTGCTTGGGGCATTTAAAAAACATTTTTTGTCAGCATCATAACAAGGACATTTGCCTTCTTTCATAATTCATCATGTCTTTCACTTCTAATCTCTCGCTGCTGTGACCATTACCAAGAAACCATTGTTGCGCATACCTAATCTGGGAATTGTTTATTACGTGTAAAGTAATACATACTTATTCCATTTATGGCCATGGGACTGGATACAGCAAAACACTGTTTTATGCTATATTTTTTTGTTTCTGCAACACAAAATACTGACCTTGAATGCTGTTTTTTTAATGTTGTTGTTAGGCGCTAGTTCCATTTCGACAATAATATTGGCTTTATTTGCGTATTGCTTGAAGATTAAATGTTTAGTCATTGCTGTCATTATTCTTTGTAATCCCCATCACTTGAATATAAAATATTTATCGTAAATCATCATCGTTTGTTTGACTTACAATCAGTGTTACCATTAGGATCATGAAACTGGCTTGCTGTCTCACTCAATTAGTTGTCTGTGGTAATGTGTGGGTGTTGATAGAATGCTTTACCAACAACAAATCTTATTTTTACATCAATTCCATGGATCAAAATAATGCCGCATATATTTATTTTGGGTAACGATGTACATGCTTGATATTTCATACCTATGCTATCCGTGACAAGATATTGAAAGAAGAATTAATCATTAGATGCATAAAGTTCATGAACTATTATTAAGAGTTTATTGGTTGAGCATATAATTAGATTATTTATAGAATAAAAAATAAATCTTAGTGAATTAATTTTAACTGTTTCCATACCGACTCCTTTTTAGGCCTTTTTCTATTTTCCTTTTCTCGGTACCCAGCCAGTTTTGCTAAATAATCTGTAAAAAATGCATCCGCTAACGTTGTTTCGTTTACAGTGTAATCCTCAATAATATCATTGTAACTGTTGCTTGTTTTGAGAAACTCCAAAGTTTTGAATAAATCTGTCCATGAAATACTTCCATTGTTGACTTGAAATTGTAGGAAGCTCTAAACAATACAAACAATCATCAGATCAACAATGATTTGAACGGACTCATTACACAACATAAAGTTTTATTGGGCTAATTCAATTGACAACTGACTTGATAATTTTCTTTAAATGACCACGGTGCCAATTTTGTTTGTATTTCAGCACATAATCTATTCAGTTTTAGAGGATCCACAAATACCAAAGGCTTCAGTTTTATGAAAATGTTGTAACCTCTGCAAAATTTCCTTCGTAAATGCTGAACTCCCCCAATGCATTGTAATCGTCCATCGGTCAGTACTCCAAATCGCGAGCATAATGTTTCACATTCCCCCAAACTTTTAGAGAAGTTAAGATAATAGTTCGGCCTGAATTCCTTAATTCTATAATGGCATTTATCAGAATTTTTCTTGAAACGGCATCCACACCTGTTGTCTGTAAAGTTATTACGAAACTAAAATTATTAATTTTAAACGACGTTAAAGTTATAAAAATGAATGAACATTTACAGGTTCATCTAGCAGTAATATAGGCACATCTCCAATTGCTGCCATGGCTAGACACAATCTCCGTTTCATTCCAAAACTGTATTCTTTGCATTGCAGATCAGCATCTTCAACAAGATCTAGTTTTCTCAGCCATTTATTGAATTCCCCAAAATTTTCAGGCATTCCTCGTAATCTACTGAATAACTGCAACATTTCTCTTCCTGTGAAAGTATCCACTAGTCCTTCTGATTGTGGACAGTAGCCAATTTCAGACAGAAACTTTCTCTTTTGACTATGCAATGAGTACAACATTGAATTATAAACGTTTCCATTTGACGGGAAAATTTCTCCAGACAACATTTTTATTATAGTATTTTTTCCAGCTCTATTTCCTCGCAAAATACCTGTCGAATTTAAGATAATTTATTATAATGTCCTGAAAAGAAAAGTACAAGTTTATAATATAAGAGTTTTTACCAAAACAATCTCCATGATTTAACCCTACGCTTAGATTTGAGACTGCTTCAAAGGAACCATAGTTTTTGCAAAGATTTTGCACAATCAATGCCACGTCGTTAAAATTTCCTAAAGCCATTTTTAAACACCATTTTATAAAATTTTAGTGAATTTAACGACAATTTAATAATTCGAGGTTATAAGCTGACCATCAATAATTATATCCAAAACGCGTTGATGCTCATTTTTAACATCTTTATCTTCAACTGTCACCTGACGGGGTTCATTTTTTCTCAGAAAACATATCCTCTCAATGATTCCATATTCCAAAATTAGCAATATAAATTGATAGGCTAAACCGAAGAGAAACATGTACAAGAGTTCTTGCCCTATTCCAGGAAATGGGAGCTCGGCAAAAATGGATGTAATCTCCCATGTGAGAAATGGTATTGGAGTGAAACAAGGAGCTCCAAGTGCCTCACAGTTATCTAGAAATCATTTCGTAATTTCTTTAAAATTGCGTATTTAATGAAATAATATATTTTGCAAGGGATATTTGTACGTTATTACCACAACACTCTTGATACCGTTTAGGAATATAGGATAGTTTGGGATTGCACAGGACAGATTCTCCTTCTGCAGAAATCATACTACACCTGGCATTGTTGGTTGAAAACGAGGAAAACAGCATTAGGCAAGTTGTTGCTCCATAGTTTGGAAATAATCTACCTATCCAACGATAATTTCCAAAGGATAGGTCGAACAAGTTGTTACGCTGGAACGCCTGGTTAATATGTATACATCCCGAAAAAATGAGTCCTTAGAAAAGCAAATAAAAAATGTTAAAATTTAATACCGAATCACAAATACTACTGTGCTTATTGATAACACGCACCTGTAACAAGATGGATTATTGATATGACTGCTATTCCAACATTTTTGCTTGGAAAGCACAAACTCAATAGATATGAAAATGATATCGAAGAAAATCCGTAGATTAATAGGATAAGGATAAATACGCCTGAAAAGAAACGACAATGACATTTTTTCTTGAAAAATTAACATTTACATATTTTAACTAAAATTTACTTACATGCTCCAGCAAATGAAATAAGCACACGATTATTTTCAAATATTAGAAACCAGACAATCAATCCAAAAATCAGGATGCAAACAATTAATAAATCCCACAAAATTGCAGACAACCAGTATATAATTGGGCTAACACCAGTCATCATTTGTAGGGGTTTTACCTATTTTGGAAAATAACCACAAGTTAATTTAGAATTTTTAATAAAAGTCGTTCTTGGCGTAAAACCTTAGTTTCTCGTGTACCTTTGTTAATCTTTCCTCTACAGGAAAAATGATAAAAGTTGCTGCCAAAACTGTCAATCCTATTGACATATAAGTTGCAAATGTAATTGGTTGTACTTTTGAGCCTTTAACCAACATCACATCTTGTCTAGACTGAAATGGATGATTGGTAATTTGTATCTTATAATTTGAATTATTATTGGCATCCAAGCTTCTCAAAAGTGTATTTGTTGCAATGTTAACGGCAAGTGGTGCGGCGTGATTTGGAATGGTGTTAAATGCGGCGTTAAAGTTACTTAAATTCACGTCTGCAGCTACAATGTATCGCCCTTGATATGTCGGTGGATTCTGTGTTGCGAATTCTAGTGCTGTTTGATGAATGCTGGTTTCAGAAGAAATGATTTTAGCAGACGAGCCGACAACACTTGAAAGTCTGACAGTCATTGTCTTTAAAAGTGTAAAAACATGATTGATGAGAGAATTAAATAAATTGGTCTACTTAAAATTACTAATTTTACTGTAAGTTACCTCATCTATTGCTGAAATTAATGTAATAGGAGATGTGTAATCGCCCAAAGTAAATTTTAGCGGGGGCGGTGAATTGGATATCGGCAAGTGCATATTGCCAAATAAGGTACCTATTGCCAATATAACAATTGGAAGTATAATCTGTGAAAGCAGGTAAAAAAAGTTGTCCATTGTGTGAATTCTTTAAAATATATCTAAATTTGTGATAATCAATTATCACATTTCTCACCTGACAAAATGAAAGCATTGGGTTTCGTTTTGTATAAGTATACTTTTTTGCAAACAGTGCCAAAAATTGTTCCTTTAACAGCGTTAAACCTTGACTGCGTTCTTGACCTGTGGAATAATTATTTAAATTGACAAACAATTTAAAACAGAAAATGACAAGCTATATATGACAGTAGAATTACTGATTATAGGATTTGTAGCAAAGCCATTGGACAGGTTGCTTCTGAGAGTTCCATTCTGCGAGTATCCCGTTGCCCCTTCATCTGTTATCTCTTGCATGCTAAAAATTTACAATAAAAGTTAATCTAAATTTTATCAAAACTATTATGGATCCTCATTTTGTTGACTTACTTTAAAAATGTATCATCTAATCCAGTATGCGACAGCCCGATAGATTTGATTCCTAATTGGTCTTGATAATCATTTAGAAGGGCGAATAATCTTGACAATGTTTCTGTCGCGATTTCTGTTGGTAACTTTACTACCATGCTGGTGGGATCAATATGATACACATTCCTGATCGGATCATTAAGAAACCAGTTTTGCAGGTAGCGTAAAACATTACGACTTTGATTCCGGTGCCATACTGAAATGACCAAACTATATCCTGTGCCGTAGAATTTGTTTAAATTAGAGGTTAAACCGCAATATTGTAACTTTCCATGTGATAAAATTCCAATACGGTTCCCAAGTACGGTAGCTTCTTCCATGGAGTCAGTGGCTACAATTATTGTTCTATTTCCACGCAGTTCCTAAAATAATCAATTACAAAATTTAACGCCACAAACATACAGTCATGCTTATGTTGAATTGAAATATGATAAATTTACCAAAATATAGTTCCACACTGCGCGTTGTAGCTTTGCATCCATTCCTCTGTAAAGTGGCAAAAACATGCATACATTTTCTATAAATGGATAATAACAGCTATAATTTCAAACGTCACAAATGTTACCGTGTGGGTTCATCCAAAATCGCGATCTGATTATAATAAATCAAGTTACAAATTAAGAAATAAATCTATGTTTCTATTTGCGATATCACTAATCTTATTTGAATAAACTTACATTGTTTTCTCCAATCAAAGCTATAGCCACAGACAGCATCCTTTTCAGTTCTGGTGATAAGCGTAACGCTAATACTTCTTCTTTATCTACAAGCTGTAGCTTTTGCATAATAATTTTAGACTCTACTGTTGCCTGAGAAGAATCAAGACCTTCCAACTGAAATAAAATTTAGTCATTAAATCCCAAACTCGTCCTTCGTATTTTATAATCTTTTGTATAAATTACTTGTCCAAAAAGCCGCAAATGTTGAGATACCGTTAACCCGTTACAAAACATGTCATATTGCGAGCAAAGATCCAAATTTTGCAAAAAGCTGTCACTTGTTATCACACATCCACTAATCTTTACTATTCCAATGGATGGTGAGATTACACCTATTATATGAAAAAAATAAATATCAGTATGGCATCTTTTCATAACATTCCTAAGCTTTCACAAAAAGCTTTCACCTGACAGCATCCCCAAAAGCGTAGACTTTCCAGCACCCTTGTGACCTAGGATGGTGAATATTTCTCCCTCATAAACTTTCACACTTAATCCATCCACTGCGACATTGTTGCTTCCAAATGTTTTACTCAAATTATTAGCTTCAACGACCACTCTTCTATTTTCGGCCAATCCATTACTACCAGACATACTAAAGGTATCAGTGTCCTCACAACTAGTTTCATTTTCTAATGTGAGTTGGTTAGATTGACGGCAGGTATTGATCTAAAAGTATATTACAAATGTTTTCGATTTTCAATTGCAAAGAAAACAGGAAGTGCGGATTTCCGATTTATTTTTATACCTGAGAAATGTAGTACCAAGGCTTCCCAGTTCTAAATTTTGACGATGAAATACTTTCCAGGTAAATGGTCAGTAGCATGTACAGCGTGATTTGTGAAAGAAATATTAAAGTTATATGTCCAAGAGAAAGCGTTTCAATGGTAAGAACCGGCTCGGCAAAATTATTCCAGTGAGCTCCAATACCTTAAATAATTTTAGCCTTGGCAACTCAATAAAATGTAAACAAGACATATACAACAAAATAGCAATTAGCTCTATAATTCTAGAACCTTTTTCCTCAAATGCAGTCAAAATTTTACTAGCAATCTGAAGCAGCATACTAGGAAGGAATACAAACCCTAGTTTCTTCATTAGCCAAGAAAATTGGAAATTGTTTAGTCCAGCGAAAAGACCCAAGTCGTACAAGGACAACCAGAATATTACACAAAATGCGGTGGCAACATACGCTGAAACATTACAATGTAAACTTGCTTTAAACAATAAATTTTGAAAAATTAAGGTATATTTGAATATTATTATTATTTTCTTACGTCTTCGAAAAAATGTAGATATGAAGAACGCAAAGGATGATGTTGACAATGCAGCCAGATAAATCACCACCCACCAAACACTAGGATTTCCAAAATTTATCACGGTTACGTAAGCAGAGCCAAACGATGTGGAGAATAGAAATATAATCAGTGTTACTACAACTGATTTAATGATAATGGAAGTTAGCATCCAAACCATCCATTGCAACCAGCCAGGTAATCCGTACAATTTTAAAAGTTCCTATTTATATTCCCAAAACAACGATAATTTTTTTGAATTTTCACTCTTGTAAAAACTTGATATCGGCGTTACCCTCATTCCAGAACTTTTTTCACCAATAACTGGAAGCATGACGGGAGGAAAAAAGAAGCAAAATGATATCATAATTAATCTTGGTAAACTTGTAGCATAAAAGGTGTTTATATTCCCGAGATAATTATGCCACCGAGATGGAAGTGGTTGAAGGGAAATCTAAAAAAGAGAATTAAAGGAGAAGCTAATACAGCACTTGAGATTATTTCAATTAGATTTTGATAAATTTTCTCACATTATGGTTTATAGTTTGTCCGGTTAGCAGATTAGCTAAAATCTTATCGATGAGGATTTGCAGACCAATGAATCCAGAATTGGCATATTGTGCAGCATTTACTGAAAATTGGAAGCGTATAAACCAATTATAAATTATTTATAAATTGTAACGGCAACGAATGCGTGCCAGCAAAACGAAACTGTCCTGTTACCTGAGCTATGACTATGAATTTCCGAAAGAAAAAACTGAGGGTTTGTGTTTATCACTTGATCCACCAACCTAATTTTGTAAGAAACCATTCCATTTGTTTTCTTCAACCCGTCTTCAAACACAACAGCGCCACGAAATTTATGACGAGCGGTTCCATTGAACAAGATAGTCCGAAACAATTGCTCAATTTCCTGTTCGTTTTCAAACGCTCTAAATTCTGTCAAGAATATTTGGTGAGAAATATGCAAACTTGTAACGATTACCCAATCAGAATTCTACGATGTGATTGGAATGACAGCAAATTGGATATATTTTAATTCAAAATAATACCAGTATTAACAAGGGAAAGCATTTGCTCCAATTTCCTGATAACATGTTGGGTCCTTTCATTTTTGGGAGAATATGCAAAAACGCAGTTGTCGCAGAAGATTTTAGATTTCGTCAGATTTCTTAATTCCTGCAATTATTATGAAAAATAATAGTTTACTTTGATATGAAACAAAGTATTTCAATATTTGAAACTTACATCTTCCGTTTTTACAGGATAATCAGTTATTCCCTGGTTGAATTTTCCAATAAGAGGTGTTGTCTTTCCATACAGCTAACATAGATGTCAAAAACAGTTTTAAACTGATATCGTAGACAAAATCACTACTTATGATCATATCCAGCGATACAAAAATTTACCTCAATTATGAAGAGTGACATAGGGACTAGAATTTGTAAAGTGTTTAAAAGCCAATGATGTCTCCATAAAAGCAAATTTTTCCACAGAAGCAATCTAACTTTACGCCACATTTTGTCAATATATTATTCCGTAAATTATTTCTCTGAATTGCATTTGTCTTAGTAATAATATTATTCACATCATTCCATAATTACCACTAAATACTACGATTGCAATAGAAACTGATGATATAGTTCACTACCATGCAAATTTAAAATGATCATAAAAATTCATCAACTCGTGTTACATATTAGTTTTAAAGCGTATCTCCTACACATGACACACATTTTTATACTATGCCATAGTTTACAGCAGCAGCAACATTTTACCTGAGGCATTTTCATCAAAACATCACGTTTTTGCCATGATCATATCAAGGACATTTGCTTTTTAGGTAACTCATCTACCTGACAGGGCACTCTATTACCATTTACCACGAAAGTGTTTTCATAACGTTACTCAGAATTTACTAGGAACGACAATTAGGTATGTATGTTCAATGTTACATAGGTATGGTCAGCGTCAAAGCTGTGTAACAGCAAAACACTCTCTGTCACACAAAAAAAATTATTTCTGCATTAACAAATCGTATTAATTGTAGACGTACATATTTTCATTTTTGTTGCAGGGTGTTACAAATCGCAATAATGGTATTATTTGTAGTAACTTGTTCCATAATGTTCAGTGACGTGGTCGTCATGTTAAAATTGGCGTTGTTTGCTGCACTAAAGTGTGCGATGACATTATAATTATATTGGTTTTCTATTTAACCAGCAGAATTTTTATTTGTGGCTCAACTGATTTTTAAAACGAAGTTGAAATCACCTTTTCTATGAAATTGATTGATAAGGCGACAGAGCTTTTAAATGTTAGCATTTAGTTAGGTTATTTTTAATTATGTATGTTGATATTTTTTGAAAATTATTTATCTAATCCATTCAAATCGAAACATTATTTCATATTCTGAAAATTGATGCTGTTTCTGTTGAATCAAAAGCTTGCATGCGCTGTGAGTTGTTTTGTGTAGCATAATTCACTAAAAGAATTCTTCAAATATCATAAATAACCTGTGTACTCAATCTGCATTTACAATGATGGCACTTGCTGCGCATATCTATTCACGTGCGTAGAAATGTTTGCAATATTTCTTGTGACAAATAGAGTTGCTACACCATACAGCATCGAATTGAGCTAGGTTGAGTCTTATTATGATCCGTTTTTTGTGTACATATTTGGTTTCTATTCGGTCTGTAAAACATTTGAATAAATAGTGGTACCTATAGTCTAATATTGATATTTTTGATAGCATGTATATTTATATTATAAATATTTTCAGGCTCACTGATCTCTATTTGGTAAATACGATGAAAGCGGCTAAATTAGGTAGGCATGTAAAACTATTTACTTACTGGTTTCAAGAATTCAAATTTTCTGGTTTCCATCTGAAGTCGAAGTTAAAATTGTATTGCCAAGCCAAAGAAATACAAACGCTAAAATAAAATCTCAAAACTGCCGTCTGCAACTAACAACATTTTTTCTGCGTGATTAAATGAAAGCCAAATATTTTGTTTGATGTATCTTCCGTGGCCAGCAATTTAATATCATTCACGTGAAATTAAAATCACAATTAATTTATACTCACTAGCCACCACTACACGTACGGTTTACTTTCGACCCATTTGACTGGCTTGAATAAATAAAATGTCAAATTGTTCGCTTCCTGTCGGTGAAGAGAAGCAAACGTCGCAATTTACTTTGAAATCTGATAATCTACAGAATTTGGCTTGAACAGGAAAACGTAATTTATATAAAAACCCCATCAATATTCAACAAAAGCATTAACCAAATTTATTTTTGTTTGATACATTAACATTAAATAACACTTCTTCTTGCGTTTTTCTTCTAACTTTATAAATAAATTTTTTCACATTCTATCTGAATATTTCTAGACGGATAAAAAGATATGCAGCTTTTTAGTATCTGTAGAAGCAAAATGGTGCATACGATGATTTTAATGATGACCATACTTACTGGATTCTACATTAAGAAGAAATTTGAGGACAGTGAAAGTTGGGAAGATTATAATGACAAGTCAAATTTCAGATTGGAAAGGAGCAACGAACGATATATTCAAGAAGGTAACACATTTACATTACGTATGTAGCTAAAACAAAAAGTTAAAGACGTTGATTGACTTAATTATATTAAAATCTATTTTCCTGGATGATTGTCAGGACGCCAAGTTTCTTTTGTGGATGCAATGAAAATTTTCCCATGGGCTTCTTACAAGTTGGCATTGAAAACAGGAAATTCGTCAAAGCTGCAACTCTATTCAACAACCTTGCTAGAGACTCTTCTATCATTTATAAACCGAGCTCCAAGAGTACTAATTAATGAAAAGTGTCCAAGATCAATAACAAATTGGCAGGTAATATCTGGATGTAGTACCCTCACAAAAGCTCCTAAGGTTGGCTTTCTCTGGCAGTTTGGTTTTGATGTGGACGCTTTGGAAATTCATTTGAATGAAATGAACACCTTGGTGGATAAATTTTTCATAATTGAGTCAATAAAAGCACATAGCAA
>JAHZMV010006164.1:0-41892 GCA_027743765.1 Coecobrya sp. COE2
GTTTCTGAAGTTGCATCTTCAACCGCGATATACTCATCACGATATAAACTCATGTTCCAAGTTCCAAAACTTTCCAATAATCCACTCAGCAAGCAGTAAGTTTGCATAGTCATGCTTTTGTCTTTCATTTCCGTCCAAGGTTATTCATCTTCATGTCATATTGAAAAAAAATGCTTGCTCACTGTACAAGTTAACATCTTGAAAATTTTAACAACCTGGGTTTTCAACCGTTTTTTAAAACTTTCTACATTATATACCTATGTATCTTTCTTATTGATTGCTTGTTACGCTGTCTTTTTTTCCAGTATAATATTTATAAATGGCAAAAGTCAAGAACAAAGCTATTACATTGTCAATTTGTCAGTATAAAAACTTTGCTTCATTTTTACATAATTGCCAGAGTAATCAAAAATGTACGTCAATGATTTCTACGAGTTACGTCAGCAAATTAAACTGTGTAATTAAAAGCGTTACAAAAATAAAGCCATTTCGGAATAGTGAAAGATAAGTAAGGAAGACGTTGCAGTTGTTTTTTCAACGAAATGAGAATATAGTCACCCAAGCCAATAAAATTGTGTGGGAGATAAACTCAATCCCGGTAGTAGCACATGTGAGTGTGGGAGCAGTCAGAAAAACAAAAGAAAATGCGATTTATTTCCCCCAAAAAACAAGTTCCAATTTGTAACGCAAAAGTTTAATCTGTCTGTGTAGTCCGTTGACTTGACG
The DNA here is from genome assembly GCA_027743765.1 of Coecobrya sp. COE2. Classification (NCBI taxonomy): domain Eukaryota; kingdom Metazoa; phylum Arthropoda; class Collembola; order Entomobryomorpha; family Entomobryidae; genus Coecobrya; species Coecobrya sp. COE2. Next base: position 727 of record JAHZMV010006164.1, read on the forward strand.
AATGACTGGATATAAACATACATTGGCACGTTTTAATGGTTATAGTGGTGATGCCGGTGAAAGCCGTTTTTCCCACAGACAACATTGTCCCTTTCTCCTTGTCATCTTACTGCAAAGTCAACGGCTATAGATTTCCCAATGCAAATAGAGACTTCTCTTAAATAAATGTCCCAGCCCACTAACTTTTAGTTGTTAAACATAAAAGGACATTTTCCCCATTATTGTTTCTGCGAAATTGCAAAAAAATAATAACAAGCTTAATGTGCGACATCAAGTCCTGTTATCTCTATCATTATCATAACTACTCCAACTAAATATTTTATTTCGTGTTATGTGTATGTATATACCTAACAATAACGAAGGCCACAAGAACATTTTTTTTACCTAAAACAACTTTAAAGGAAAATATATGCTGTATTGCCCTCCAAAGCCCAAAATAACACGGTAAATTGCTGAATAATTCGTTGTGTATTGTTGTAAATAATGTCGTTTTATTGTTGACGATCATGGAAACAATTTCATGTTTTTTATGCTTTCCTGTTTGTTTGCACTTCTTTCCTTTACCAAAACTACCTTGATGTCTTATGAAAACAGGAGAGGAAGATTGAAAGGCCAGTAGCCACTATTTACTAGATAGACTGATAATGAATGAATACCATTATTATTACCTTTATCATTGTCATCATCATCATCGCCACATTTACATTTTACCCAAACTATCAATAACAATAGGATGAGCTTCTCACTCACTCCTTTTATTATGCTGCAAAACGCTTATCGCTTTGTAAAAACACAATTGAATATTTTATGCCCAGTCAACAGTATCGTCTTATATGTGGGTAGGAGCATTATGTGCAAACCAAAGAATGAAATTAATTCCAGGAGAGAGAGAGTGTGTGTACTTTTCTCTTCAACCGGACATTCGTTTCTCCACTACAGGCAACGTCGTCGACAAGGAAGAAGACTACTGATGCGACAAAACTATTACCAATATATTCACTGCTTATATTATGACCTTATGAATATATTTTCTGAAAAAGAACATGCAGTAATAATAAAAGAGTCTATCAGACTAACGGCCATATACATATGTAGATTTATAACGGCAAGGTATATTACAGCTTTATAATAATGCTACGTTATTCAAGGTCTAGATCGTCGTCTTCGTCGTTGACGTGCATGTTCCAACTTTCAGCCACCTGCCCACTTGTCCTTTCTTTCAAGTAAAGTTAAGAGAGGGATATAAAACACAAATTTTTTTTGGTAATAGAGGCAACCGAATGCCTATATGTACGTACTTTCCATTAATCGCATAATAATATTATACTCCGTTTCAAAAAATAATCCATCGTCATCATCATCAAGGTACCAAATATGTAGAGAAAAACAGCCAACAATTCTCTGTTGCTTGGGAAATTTTTGTGAAAGTTGAAAAAACAAAAGAAAAAAAATAATAGGTAGTAAATAATATCGTTAAAATAATCGTTGTTGCTGAAAAAAGGTGGAATAACGACGAATATAAATGTATTTGTTGTTGGCAAGAACTTTACCCTTTGGCATGTCTCCCTCAAATTTTTTCGGAGTTTGCTCGCATGATGATGATATGATGACATGACGGTGGCAGCATAATAATTTTATGTGCTTATATTCTGCAGAAATTTTTTAGTACAAGTAATTTTATAGTGATACAATGTTTACTTGTTATGATGATGTTGGAATTGCCGTTAATAAAACTACATATTTTTACTGTAGAGGAATTGACAACGGTTGTTGGCATGGCTATTTGATGTAGTTTGTAGAATGGATAAATGGACAATTAGGCATTGACGTGTTCCTGACATGCATTTTTCTTGTAGATTATCTGTAATTCCCAAGATTTTATAAGAGTCCGATAATCTTTTTATGGGGCCATTTATTTGCAAAGTGCAATATGATCATTTATCATATTTCGCGGAGATGGGAAGTACCAGAAGGAAAAAAAAGAACTTATTCCTAACAATTTCTTTTTGTAGCGTTGATCTACACTATATAATTTTTTCCCTTTAAATAATTTGATGTCATGTTAAATGTGATTATCACTGCAGCAGACAGAGAAATTTTGATGTGTGACGCGATATGGGATGCATGCAGTTTAAAGAATGCACAGGACGAGTACATACAAAATAAATTGGCCTCAACAATAAAAATGTCTATATATAGTTTTTATCCTAATTTTTTGCCCAATGTCTTTTGCCTACTCATGCGAAACTTTCATCAGCAACGGTTTTGTCTATTATTATTATATTGAACATGAATCCGTTACAATTGCAATTTAAACCTGGTACTAACATACAAGTTATTATTTATGGAACCAGGAAGCATTGGAATAAGCATTCAATACATTGACATAGGTATATTATATAAAATATAGATAGATACCAAGAAATAAAAAGAAACTATTTATGTATATTCCGTATTGTTTGTTGTTCCTGTGTCTGTAATTGGTTCTAGTACAGCAAAACACGACATGAATGTAATAAAATTCCGCAACAATCACGAAACGCGGAAAGAATCACATGAACATGCCAATTGACCAGGAAATCAGCAGAAATTCCCATTAGTGATGCAAATCTTATATCAATATAAGAAAATTTTCTTATATTTCTGATCTTATATTATACTTATGTAAGTATAATATAAGATAATAAACCCACATATAAGATAAGATATAAGAATTATAAAATCATATAAGATAAGATTCATGTGTGCATAATAATATATTTCTTATATTTGCATATCGCCCCAAACTGCACGTTATTGCATGCATATCTCAGTAAGTAAACGTTACCCCAAAAAATCAGGAAGAAGGAGGGAAATACAACTAAACCAAATTACAAGAGCAACGCAAAATGCCAGGCTATTCAGCAGCACAACTATACCGGAAGTGTGCTCTAATGGTAAAATTGAGGTAATCTTGACAAATCATCCATCCAGACATTTTTTGCTCAGTGACATTGAAATAGCAAAATTATTCGATTTACAATGGATTACGCGAGCGAGGTGTTGGCGTTGGAAGAACATTCTACCCATCAAATTGAGGGACAAAAAACCGTTGAAACGGTTGATCTAACGACGGACGTCAAAGTGTCAATGCGAGCTGTACCTGACTTCAGTAGACTACGAGGCTATATCTACAAGTTATTTACTTGGCTTGAAGAGGAGAGGTTATGGAAATGTAAAATATGCAGGTAAAAATTAAATTTAAATAGATTCATAATGTAAATTTAAGCTGAAGTTGACAATTAAAAATAAAAATGTCTAACTGACACGAGCATGTACTAATTATAACACTATTGCTTATAGTACATCACTGCAACATCACCCAAAGTGCGGATCTGCAACTCTCATCACTCATTTCAAAACCAAACATCCTCAGCAGTTGGAACAGTCAAAACAGCCGTCTTCCGAACAACCATCAGTTTCTAGATTCTTGGGACCAAAGAAAGCTCCTCCGTTGCCCGTTACGAAGGATGGCGTTAGATTGAGAATATCTGAGTTAATAATTGCAGCAGATCTGCCATTCAATTTTGTTGAACAGCACAACTTTGTGAACCTAATGACCTATGTCTCCAGAGAAAATCCTCAAGTAGTTCCACTAGTTAGCAGAACCACTGCCAAAACTGACATTGAGAAACTGTACCGTGATGAGCTCTTATCTCTGAAAAATGAGCTACAATCGAACATAGGAAAAATCAGCTTAAGTGTTGACTGTTGGACATCATCGAATCAGTTTGCTTTCCAAGGTGTGTTTGCAACTTGGGTAGATAATGATTGGTGCAGCCAGGGAAGTCTTTTGGATCTAACCATATTAGAAGGATCTCATACTGGTGAAAATTTAGCATATGAGTTGGGAAAAGTTATAACCACTTTTGAGCTTTGGAATAAAGTAAGTATTCTAATCACTGAAGTTTTATTTATATGTATCGGTATAGAAAAAATAATAGTTGACCAATTTACCCTGTTCCAGATTATGGCCATAACCACTGATAATGCAGGAAATATGAACACAATGTTTCAAGAACTGGATAAACTAGCACTTGAAAACAATTCCGATTTTGTTTCCGAAGATCAACGTGTGAGATGTTTAGCCCACATCATCAATTTGTCTTGCAAGGAGCTAATCAAGGTGGCAGAAGAAATGTCACCAGATAATGTCGACGCTTCAGTTGACAATGATGAGATCGATGGCGAAAACTGGTGTATGGGAAATGGAATACTTAAAAAGTTCCGTTCAGCAGTGAGATCAATACGGGGTTCACCACAACGATTAAGGACTTATGAAAATGCTTGCTTGAAGGAAAATTTAAAGAAGAACGCATTGTTACGAGATGTTCAGACACGGTGGAACTCGACGTACGATATGCTAGTGCGAGGAATGGAAATGAGACGAGCATTTGAAAGGACTATTCATTCCATTCCAGATTTGAACAAGTATAAAATTACTGATGACGAATGGGAGTTCATTGACCAGTTGATTAAGATGCTTACCCCGTTCAAAAAGGCGACCCTTAGGGTGTCTAAAGATGCTCCCACTCTTGCAGATACAGCCGGCGTCTACCAATATTTATTTGAGCATCTAGAGAATTATATGGATGGAGCTAATCATTCCCCTTCTGTTGGACCGTCTACATCGAAACGAGCTCGAAGAAATGATCCGGAGTTGCATTATCCTGATTGGGTTATCAGGAGCGCAAATGCAGCATGGGAAAAACTGAAGCAGTATTATCCCTCCTCTGATACGCTCGTGTACTTAGTTGCTTCAGGTATGCAATGATTTTAAATCACTCTAGACCAGGCTTATCAAAAGGTGTGTTACATATTATGTTACGTCCGATTTTCAGTGATGGACCCACGGCTGAAATTTGATTGGTTTAAAGCATTAAAATGGGAAGATTCATGGCGAAAAGAAGCAAGAAAAGCAGTAACCAATTTTTGGGAACGGGTTTACATGCCTAGTGAGGATGGTGAAGAGACAACGGAAACCCCAGATTTTTCCAAAACCTCTGCAGCTGCAAAGGACGAGTTTGACATGATGTACGAAAGCAGAATGAAAAAATATTACAGATCCGAAGACGAGCTTAAGCAGTACCTTTCAGAGCCAGTTGCCCACGCAAAAAGTCTTAACAACGGAATTCTAGGGTGGTGGAAGGTAATTACAATTTAACTGAAATTGAACTTGTTCAAACATTTAATTTGAAAATATTGCTTTTTAATTGTAGCAAAATGAGTCGAGATTCCCTAATTTATCTCGCATGGCGAAGGACATCCTTTCCGCCCAGGGAACAGGGGTATCCATGGAACGATTCTTTTCGAGTGGACCAGACTTGCTGACATTGAAGAGGCAACGATTGACCGCTGAATCTATCCACGAATGTCTGGCAGTAAAGGCTTGGATAAAGAGAAAAAACGCTACCGAGAATCGACAATTTTCCAGAGACTTGCGCTTGTATAAAGCATTGGGTGAAATAGAAGAATGCAATGAGAAATAATCTAATTTATACCTTTGTTACCTTTTTCTAATATTTTCTAATACGATTTACTGTGCCCGTATATTCATTATATACTTTACTGGTGCTAAATATATTATTTTAATGAACCGAATAAAATGTAATAATATGTAATCGTTTCCCTTGTAACCCTTCTTATATTCTGATATATGAAATTTTCTTATCTGATTCTTATATTCTTATATTTTCTTATATATAAGATATGATGATGAATCCATATAAGTATAAGATATAATATAAGAATATTTGTCTCGCGTAATATAAGTTATAAGAAAATCATATAAGATAAGATAAGTTTGCATCACTAATTCCCATCATGATGAAAAAAATCATGCATTTAAAACAAAAAATTAAAATGGAATTTGTTAAAAATAGAATAAACTGATGGAACTACTGAGTTAAAGTGGACTGGGGCATCGTGATAATTTTTAAAAAACGACCTTGTAACTTGTAAGCAATACATAATTTGCCAGATCGTTTTTAGCACTCGTTTGAGGCTAATAACTAACAATTATTCCACCATTTGTGGTCTCGATAGTGATGATGATGTGATGACTGGAGACAATGTCTGGCAACCAAAAAAGCAGACAGATAATCTACCCCACACGCTAAACTTAATACAATTAGGTATTTCCTCTACAATGCACGAGCCACAAATGTACATTCCTCTATACATCTTCATATACTACAATTGTCTGATTGTAGAAAATGAGAATATTATAATATAACGTGCCTACCCATAATATAGTTTATTAGAAGGAAGAACACAAGTGAAAGGGTAAATGGTATTCTACTTTATTTAAGGCAAGTCAATAATGTTTCATTGACCTCGCAAACCTCCTTTCACTTCCGATTTGTTGTCTATTTACTACTACTACCACTTTCTACTCTCTTTGGCAATATTAAGTGGTGTCATGCATGCATGTATATTAGCTTATTTAGCTTTCTCTCTATATAGTTCCAAGTAAACAGAATAAAACAATAAGCACTCTCTCGATGACATGAATTCTCCATTCCTTTGACTTAGCTTTCTTTTTTGTGAGTTTTTTTTTGCATTAATAATCGTAAGGAAAATGGAAGGCGCACTTCGTTTGATTGTGTGATTGACGATGATGATGAGATACTATCATAACTTTAGTAAGCAAAGGGCAAGCAAAAATATTCTTCTTTAGTGACCATTGACCACACACACATATTATTTGCTTTTGCTATCTACTTACCAGACTTATATCCTTAATTCGGGAAAGTGGTATGGTATTCACGATACTTTTCGGAGGATTTTCCGTGAGGACGATGGAATTGTCCATGAGGAGAGCATAGCTTGGTACTAAGGTCCCTTTGTTGTCCCACATGCACATTTCATAGTACCTGGAACACAAAAACGGACAAGTAGAAGATTAGACAGGTTATTATTGCAATTCTTGATGTATTTACTTTGATTACTGAAAAAAAACAGTATGGCTTTCACAATTACAATAAAATTGTCATAAAACAGAGAGTAAACAAATAAGGAAGATACTTGATCAAAAAAACATTACTTCAGCTTGTTAGTCGCCATTATATATTTTTCAGTCGTTCTTTCTCTCTGGTTGTCATTGACCATTAAAACTGCATATATATTTCTAACTTGTATTTTCATGGCGAAAGGAGAAAATGTGAGTCATTTAAAGGTAAGTCATCATCTCCTTACTTAATCATCCTTGTTGTTTTTATCCTTCATACTTATTCAGTCAGTATGTGCATGTGATTGTTCACATTACTCTTTTTTGTTGCATTTAATAGATCACAGTTTAGCATGCAAATTCTCAACCGGGCATTTGGTACGTAATACCAGTCCCGTCTCGGAAATGACCCGATTTCCTTACTAAAGCAGGGAAAGAGAGGTAGCGGCAGAAGCCTTCTTTCTTTCTTTCTTTCTTGATATTGAGCAAAATGCAATGGCAAAAGAAATGTGTCTTGGTTTTTCAGCTTAGAAGTTAGTTAAAGCACAAGAACTGAAAGTGAGTTTAACCACTTTCTCTCCTTTTTTCCCCATTGCTAGTGATTCAATAATGTATGTACTTATTTTCACGTTAATATGGGTCGAGTGGCGGTGGAGGTGGTGGATAAAATATCCTAGTAAGCTAAATACGCGTACCTCGTTTTTTGCTCTATATAATATTTAATATTATTCTCATAATATCAAGTTATACTGTCACTCATAACACTATATAATATGCAACTAAATAGGTACAAAAAACCGATTCCCCTGCTGAGTAACTGACTGAAAAGAGCAACAAGAAAACTCGGGATTTCTTTTTGCGTAAAAAAATGCACATTGTATACTTGTCACGCAAACGGATCTGGTAATATCAAAAGAAACTACTAATATTGTGGAAAGGATAACAAAGCAATTTGCTACTTATTGCAACACACACTTTCCCTGCACATGTGTAAGAAAAATCATAATCCGACTTTCGGTTTTCAATATATTTGCTTTCTCTTTTTTTATAAGATGCTCATCATCATTCTGGAGTGATTGGCATTGAAGACCATGTTTGGTGAAGGATGCTGCTGTGTTGGCTGAAGCAGAAATGGTTGTGTTCAATGTACTGGAAAAAATATTTCTCTTTCATTTCCACCTTTTCAGATGAAATCTGTCTAAGCGTGCATATTACATGAGATGCCTGCATAGTAATAGATTACATTGGCCTTTATAATCATGTAACGGTCGACAATGCAAGGATAATTATCATTTACCTTTCTTGTGAGAGAGAGGGTATTAATATAAATAAATATATTTATGTACAAAATTTAGGTAAATGAAATACTGGAACAGCAGCCGCGTGTGCAAAGTAAGCTACAAGAATCCTTCTGATTATATTATTGCCGGTTGAAGAAAGGGGTCAATATTTATTTGCAAGTTGATTTAAATGCGGGTTATAAATAAGAACCACCACAACAGCTCCTCCCACACTCCACCTCCTATTCCTGTTCTACTACCACCGTCGTTACTGTGTCAAGTCTACCAGAGTAGGATTATTGACAGGTAGTGTGTGAGTGAATAATGATTTGGATGAGAGAATGATTGCTTTTTGTACACACCTATATTTTCATACATGTGCTTATGTGAGCTAAGATGACTCTGAGAAAAAATTGAATAAATTATAGAATATTAAAGAAGAGAAAAAAAGTCCAAAGAAACAAACCTTGCCATTCCAAGGTTCAAGATGTTAAGATGCCTCCGGATGAAGCTCTCCACTTTACTTTTTCTCCACTTTCCTGGGTCACCCAAATCCATGTCGATTTGTTCTGAAGTGTTTCTCGGGATTTGGAACGTATGATCCAGATTGCCTTATTTTTATTGCCAGAGGCTACAAAGACGATAGTGAAAATCCTTAAGTAGCGAGAAATGTAACTATTTCTGAAACTCTGCTACTCTCCCGGAATGTTTCATAACGATAATGTTGTTTACGGCACAGTACTGTCATTTTTATTATAGATTTTAAATACATCACACGATCAAAGAAAGTATTATGTTGACACAATCACAATTCACCACTACGCCGACAAGGTATAAATGACAAGAATAAAATTATGACACTAAAAAAATTAAATTGTCGATTTTAACCTTTTGTTAATCTAATTAATGATTACTAATTTATAATGCGTTGCTTTTATGGATTTTTGGGGCATTCTGATAAACTACATACTTGGATTGGAACTACTACAGCTTACTGTACAATTGTGATGGACTAACGTGGTGGACTATTATACGACGAGAGGGGCTATAAGCAGCCAACAGGCAACGTTGTTGCTTTCCTTTCAACGGCTAATGTTCAACTGCAAGCTTGGAACAAGCATGCTAGCAAAATATAACGGTAAATTCTGTAGCAGCTCTGCTGGAGGAACTGGAGGAAACAACGCAGCTTCCACCTTCCACAATTGCTTTTACGACCACTTTCTTTCTTCAGGTTCACCACGAAACAGGAACGTTGGCGGCGGCGGCGGTGGAGTGTTGTTCATTGTCACAGCCAACAACGGGGAATGAGTGACACGATGACAACTAATGTTGAAAATGTGGAAAACAGGTAAGAAAGAGGATTATGTAATTTCCAATGAAATACGCTATAACAGCAACTTAACTGCTTTTGCTGTTGATTTGAAATGAATAGAAATGAAATGCATAATCATGATAATCGAGAGAAAGTAGATCACGCCTTTTGTAAAGTCTGACTGCGTGTCGAAAAAAAATTGAAGAAAAAATAAGTTAGAAACTAAACTAAGCATAAATTTTCTTCTTGACAGTTGATTAGGTGCTACTATAAGGTGTTATAACCAGATTTAACTTAACATGAGATAAGATAAATCTGATAAGAATGTGTTTGTTTATGAAAATTGCTCGCATTTAAGGACGTTGACAGCAGTCTAAATGTACACACATTAATCAGTGATGATGATGGATCTATTGTATACCCTGGAGTTTAAAAATGAAACAAAGCTATAAATATACTTCGTATTTAACTTTATTCAATTAAAATTAGCTAGAGGCAACACATATTTTTATTTTTATTTGTTAAGTAATATGCGGGACAACATATCATCGGTTATAGTACACTGGGTATTTTGGTTATAAATAAATATAAAAAATTGAAATGCTACGCTTTAATCATTCTGTCCTTTAGCAGCTCTTGAAGTAATCGTCTGGTTGACTGTCTAAAAATAGACGTTTATACACACACGGTTAGTTTTTTATAGACGCAAACAAATCTAAAAATAAAATGAATATAGAATATGCATGAAAATACAACATACCTCATTGTTGGAGGAAACACATTTGAATCATACATGACGTATAACTGAACGTGCGATAGCTTCATAGCATGGCATTTGTGATATTCTGAAGACCAGTAGCACTCCTGGGCACGATGCCATACTGGTTCCGTATCTGATGAAGGCCGTAAGGGAAAACAATATTTTCAAAAATGTCCAGGTGTCACTTTATTTATATATGTTATATGAAAATAGTTTCATGTTAAATTATTTCACCTTTAGCTTCTGGATGTGCTGGAGATGTGAATGTCGGCGATGTGGCTTTGTTCAAAGGGAATACAGAGCCGACCGTGTTTCTATAAAATGTCCGCAACAAATCCAGTTTGTGTTTTGGAGAAAGTACGTCATTAGGTCTGTCAGGGAAGATTGAGAATGCAGCCCGTTCCTTCTCCACGTTTATAACGAGAAATCTGTTTAAATGCAGTTGAACAAAATTTCCATAATGACCTTAAGTAATAATTATTGCCTAGTACGCAGTTAAGCGGTTTAACTTACGCTATAATTGCTTCATCTATAGCAAAGAATCTATTGTATAAACAGACTGGGACCGTTTTGTCATTGAAAATCGTCCAAGAGTCTAAATTGGCTTTTCGCAGCTTGTGTGCCTCCTTCTCCATGAGACTCATGGTGGGTTCCTGTCCGCAGAGTACGCACAACCGTACATTGTCACTCAGCTTGAATACCACATGGCGATATGGAAGCTATAATTTTCCAATAATAATAATTACTTTTTAAAATGTCCAAATTATAATTAAAAGCTTTATAAATAGCCTTTATTATGTAACAAAGACCTTCGGACTGCTAACAGGCAAAAACACGGGAGAGTCAATGGAAGCCTCGGTGACTTGTTCCGTGGTAAATACCAGTATACTTATTTCTTTCCCGGATAAAACCCACCAGTCTCTACTGGAAGCTAGAATGCAACCGTTGGCAATAATGCATCCGTAGCTAACTCCAGTTCCCTCCAGGAAACCGTCCAAAACACTCTGTAAAAAAAGGAGAATGAAAGAATTGCATTGAGCTTTCACTTTTGACTTTTTCCTGACAATAAGCTATATATTGCATGCTGTTATGTTGAAACTATATTATTTACCTGATAATTTACAGAAGTATCTATTTGCAGTGCGACGTCAGCACACATGGTTAAATCACTAAAGTACAAAGCACGCTCCGTGGGCTTAATGCCTTGCAGTATCAGATCAATGATGGGATAACACAACTGTAAATTATTTAGATATTGGTTCATCAACTATTCATAGAAAATACTTTTCCCTTTCGTCATAATCAAGTCAAATGTCAATAGTAATAAATGGCTTTTGTTTCTTGGGTTATTTAGGTATATATATGCTCACCCGAAATTCTTTTTTAAGCATGTCAATATTTTTCGTATTGACGATTTCATTTAGGCCAACGTTCAAAACCAAAGTATTGAATACATTCTCCAGCAGATTTTCCAAATGCAAGTCGGCAACGCTGTCATCCGTTGCGGCAATTATCATGGATAATCTAGAATAATAGGTAATAAATAATGAAAGTAGTCCTAAAATAGTAACGTTTGCTGAGGAGATATAAATTAATACAAATTAAACTTTTATGGGGTATCGTTAAACTCGTATGACATTTATTTCATTTGATTGCACTAGATTTTACCTGTCATGAAAATCTTTCCAGACTATACGACTGCTTTGAGTCAATGTTGAAATAAGCTCTACTCGGTTTGCCTTCCCAAAAACTTTTACACCGTTTAGGGAAGCGGCCAATGGAAATGGTATCTATGTAATTTAGCACAAAACATTGTTTCATTCGAAATAAGTATAAAATGTACAGAGTTCAATGAAAATATTATGTTATAATCAAAGAAAGCATTTAACTAACAGGATTGACATCTCCAATTTTCCTTGCAAAGATGGGCACGCCACTTTCAAAACAGACACATATTAAGTAACCAGCCATTTTCACTAATTATTTCTTCGTCCTTGGAAAAGTCTCTATTCCCAATTTAAATGCATTTCACACACACCAGCTCAAAAAATGCGTTATGTAAGTTACCTTAATGACAATATAATAACATAACGGTTTGCAAAAACCAAAGAATTGCTTCTTGCACCTGAAAAACCGTCTGACATTTCAAAAATCCATCTGATCAATATTAATTGCATGTTTCATTGTTGAAGAGATAGACAACAGGTAGGTATGTATATGCAGGTGCGAAATGAGAGACAGGTAGGGAATCATGAGAATAACAATGTAGCATCTTAAGAAAGTAACATGCTACCTACCTTCTTATAGCTAGAATGACTCATAAACTTGCTACCTGAGTTGGTTGTATGAAGGATACCTCAAGTGGAGAACGGTGATGTTTTTTGGATTTAGATCTGGTCTCGTATATTGAATGCCTTATGAAACGTTAGGCCCAGCAATCCAACTAAATGATAATATTTAAACTGTTTAGATGTACTAATTAACGCAGAATGCAGATGGTTATTATATGAAATGGTGTGAAGAAAATGCAATTTAACTGAAACTAATACATGAATTTAATGACGCGATGATATCCTCAAATATTAATATGTACACAATTTTATTTCCATCAATTAACGTAACACTTTAAAACAGTAATTTAGGTAAAACAAGTAAAACATTTAATTTAGTTAAAAAGACTGCGGCTCATGCGACTAAAATCCTGTGACGAGTTGCAGTTAAAACTACACATTGGGTTCCTATAAAATTTCCATCCGTTCAAGCCACTGATTAAAAACGTGCTTTTTAATCAGTGCCGTATTCGGTATATCTAAGATGCAAGTCTGCGAATTTCTTTTGAAGTTCTCGTTCCCTTTCCTTTTGACGATCAACATCTTCTTTCAGTGCCTGGAAGAAATAATATTTGGAACCATGATCAGTTAAGCTATACGTGACATATTGATGAAAATAAAGTAAATTATATAAATTAATAGTCAGTATACCTGCACACGTCTAGGAACAGCAACTTCTTCCATGTCTCGCAGAAACTCAAATGTAGCCATTTCCATGTTGCCTTTTTCAATTTGGTCACTGACGTCTTGGTATTGTTTTAAAAGTGCTTGTGATCTCATTTGGTAGCCTCCTGTCAAGACCTTCAGTTTCTTTTCAATTTTTGCAGCGCGCTTTGCTTCCTTAGTCATGTGATTCCTGTTGACTTCCAACTTTTTCTCTGAAGATTCCAAACGATCCTTTTTAGTAGCAAGGGATGCTCTTGTATATCTGTTCTGGCCAGGGAGGAACAACACCTGCACAAAACAAGATTGCATGTTAACTGACACTGATCCTAGTTTCCAGGCAATTAAAATAAAATGATAGAAAAGCTTGTGAACTTACCTGAGATAAACACTCTTCCCAAACTTGCGTGTACACATGAAGCGGAATGTCACCGTGAGCCATTCCTTTCTTTACGGTTTGCATTTCTTCCTGCAGAAGCTCGCGAGCCTGATAAGGACAGATAAAATTTAGCATTATTTCACCTACAACTCATGTACCAAAGCGTCTACCCCATTTCAATTATAACCAAAAGTTACCTGATCCATTTCCTCAGGAGAAATTTCCTCGTAGTGATGTTTTTCTAGGTACGACAAATGCTGACTTTGATTATGGATAGATGTTACACCCTTCCTGGAAACAACTTGATTTTCTGATGGTGCCACTAATGCATCGTGGTGCAACATAAGCACCATTTCCTTTTTGATCAATTCTTCAGCCTGATTAAAATAGTATAATATTTATCATTATTATGCCAAAATGTGTATATCGCAATATAAACAAAAAAAGTGTGTTAATGTAACTATCTCAAGAAATACCTTTTGCAAATCCGTCAATTGGTCCATACCCGGTGGTCGTAGAATTGTCATGTTAACATCAAGAGGTCGTGGCAAATCTCGCTGAACAGCCTTACAAAGTTTCTTGAATTCCTCCATTCGTCTTCTCTTCTTTTCAGCCTCATCCCTTTTTTCAATGTCTTCCTTATCTTCAGGTCTTGAAGCCCGATCACCGGAAGCATCCTCGCCATCTTTCAAGTCGTCTTCCGGTACAAATATCTCGTAGTCGTTTTTGGGAGTGGGTAACGTATGCAATTGATTCTTAAGATCCTTGACGAGCTGTAAGTTTAGATAAAGATATTGTTCATGTATAAATGTTAACACATGACACATAAGAATAAAAATGCTACATGTTTAATTAAGTTGGTACCTCTTTATGCTGCTGCTTCGTTCCGAAGCTTGTTGACGCTTCTGCTTCTTCAGTGTTAATGCTCAATTTATCCCGTACGGGAGTAGCAGACACAGGACCACCTGGAGTTTTTCCAACCTTTGGCGTTGCACGGAAAGGTGTATTGTCTGCTTGAGTTCCACCTGGTGTCCTAAACGGAGTGGCCAAGACTGTGTTGGGGGTTGGAGCAATGTCACTCTTTGGCAACATTCCACTAAAGTCAGTGTCTACCAACGGTGTGTTGAGTCCACCTTTCAATGGGGTCTCTACGTTTGTCAATGCCATAATGTTCTGTGCTTCCTGTAATTAGAGACAATTAGCATTTAAGAAATTGAGTAATTTAAGTCAGCTAAAACATCCTATTGGTATATTCAAACGGCATAAAAATAACTTGGAATAGACATACCTGCAATATTTTATCTGTAGCTGGGGCTGGGGTCCTTGGTGTCCGAAGTACTGTCTGCGAATTAGTCAGTGAATAATCGCTGAGGAGTGTCTGAGAGGCCCTGGTACCGGACTCACTTGCAGCTTCTTTAGCAGCCTCAGATGCCCTTCCCAATTTAACCACTTGCTCCAACTCAATATCTGAAATCTGTGGTTCAGGTAACACGAGTTTGCTCCTCTTTCGGCTTGGCTCGTCACTCATCATGGTTAACGGCATGTCGTTCTCTTTCCTTTGCTTCATTTTGTCTTTGTCCTTTTTTCGATCGCGCTAAATTACATACATAAAATATAGTTAATTTTCATGGTTTTTTACAAATTCTAATCCTGTAGATTAATGAAAATTAAATATTATAGCACTAACTTCTTCCCTTTCCTTCCTCAGCTCTCCATCAAGTTGCTGTTGTCTCAGTCTCGCAAAGTTGGGATCAGTGTTATCAAAAACTTCAGTTGAAGTATCATAAAACCCTGAGGCAGGAGTTTTCTCAAACGGTATCTCTCTATTATAGTCAATTTGCCGTTTCTTGGAACGCTTTTGCTTAACGTCAATGCCAGCCATACGCAACTCCCGTCGCTTTTGAAGTGCAGCTAATCTTCTGGCTTCTTCCAACTGCTTTTCTCTTGCTTTCCTTTTTGCCTTTTTACCTTGTGTATTAGCCAAACGCGCTCTTGCTTCAGACAACATTTCCAATTCTGTAAATCCCAAATAAGGCCGTTAAGAATTTTCTCTTTTAATTTGAATGGAATATTGCCACAAGTAAAAACTTACCATCTTCGTCCATATCCTTAGGATCAGGTCGGGCAGGCTTCGTTTCCGGATTTGGATCAATTTCACCAGGTTTTAACTTCCTGGGATCTTCCGTCGCCTCTTCCCCATCTTCCTTCTTTTGAGCTTGGTCCCTGATAAAATAACAAAAATAACAATTCATTTACTTAATTGTCACTGTCAAACAAAATTGAACTTTCAAAATGAAAAATCAATTAAAACAAAAACAAACTCTTACAAAAGATATTCATATCGTTCCAAACACTGAGCTGCAGTCCTGCCAATAATCGGAGCAATAGTTCTCCACTGTGTAGGCATCAATTTCGCCAAATGTAGTAACTTTTCATCTTCCTCACGGCTCCATTCCGTCTTCTTAATGGAGGGGTCCAGCCATTCGAACCATCTAGCCTTACACTGCTTGGCAGACTTCCGGTGAAGCAAAGACGCAATTCGTGACCACTGATTTTTCCCATATTTCATTACAGCCGCTTTCAAAATTTCATCCTTCAAAAACAAAAAGACATGTTGAATAAGATCCAAATTTTATATAAAATTTACCAATTTGACCTTATAATTATATTAACAAACTTACCTCAGTGTTCCTCCAAACACCCCCTTTTATCATTACACGCGGCATCTTGCAACCTATCCAAAATTTCCAAAATATTCACCAATTAATGTTAAATATCATCAATCAACCAAATACGCCCTACTCTATAAATCATTATCGATTAACAAAAATTCACATTTCTATATCCCTTAAAAATTTCTACTTCACAAAGTTCACTGATAAATTACCTTTTATTTATAGACTTCCACCAGCAGTAACAGTAAAATAAACGCAAACACTAACAAAACTTCACACTTTTATAGAAACCCAACAAGAAATTCCTCCCACAAAATATTATGCTTCCACTAAATAATCACTTTAATTACTATTACTTATAATTAATTTACAATAAGAAGTGTGATATATATAAGGAAAATGTTAACTTGTGTAAATAAACAGCCGCAAAGTCTGGTTGTTGATGTCGGTCAGAAGCAACATTTCAGTTCTCTGCCACTTCTCAACCTTCTATGTTTTCGGAATTCTTCGATAGTTAGCACGGGGCAGCCTGAGACTATGCTAAGGGGATAAGTGAAAATATAGCGTCTTTTCCAGATTTTTCGCATGAGCACTTTAATTGAAGCTAGTTAATTACTTGCTTTCAAACATTTCACATACTTATATATATACAGCAGAAGATTAAATGTAGCTAATCGTCAGCATCAAAGGGAACATTTTTCTTATAGAAAGTTGGAAAGCAATGTTCCATATTCCATGCATTTATTTTTCCAGCGTCAGCATATAAACCACTGCAGCGTCATTATGAGAATAGCAGAGCCCTCCATTTATTAGTAAAGAAAGTTAAAGACGGAGAAAGTAGCGTGCAATTCTGAGAAAGATGGAGTTGCAAAAACTTTTCACGAGAGAAAGTTCCAATTTCCAAGCATTATATACCCATCCACATATATTTTGTGTGCACTCGGTGTGTGCATGGTCGTTACAATTTTTTGCCATGGCAGTTGAAGGGAGTGAAAGGAAACTGCTTGCATTTTATATACATTCTCTCATCCCACATTACTTACATGTCCTCGATTACTACCAAGAAAGAAAAGTGGGACTGCTTCTGTGAACCAAGAAAGTTCCGACAAGTATCATTCCACCTTTCCACCATTTCCAACTCCACATTACAGAGAGAGAAAAGCGGAAGGAACTCTTTTTCCAGACCCTTTCACCATCAAAAGCAGTAGCACTGCTTTCCCATCTCTCTGCCACAGATGATTACAACATAACGTCATTTCCAACGGTATTCCTTCCAAAAGCTTATATTCATCCTTTGACCTTGTTTCTCTTTTCCAACATAAAGCACAATTAGGATATACCATAGTAAGCAGCGTAACTGTACCAGTAACGGCCACTCTATATATATATTGGGCAAAGCATTTTATTTTTTTGCACGAGCAGATTTACCAATGCCAAATGCATTGACATGATAACATATTATATGAAAAGAATGCTCTATAATATATTTATATGTGGGGCTGCACACGTTCCCTGTTCTCCATTTTTTTTCTCCAGGTTCTCCTTTCTCTCCTCCAGCAGCACTTGAGGGAAAACGATGAAAATGCCAAAAGAGAGAAATTCAAGGACTTTTTTTCTATAACGGTTAACATATAACGGTATAAAGGAAATTGTTCCAAAAAAAAGGAGCACACACTCAGCATTATTACACATATATTCATCCAAGCATACATATTTTCCTCTGTGGTTTTGAAATATCTCCTATGGATCCTACACTCTTTAGACGGTTATAACATGTAGGAAATTTCATCATTTGTTTTTTTTTAATAACTCATACACACTCGGCTTTATAACGGATTATAACTGTAATTGGGGTAGAAAAGAGTTCCAAGAAACTTAGTGAGAGAAAAATGGTGAAAGAGGAAAATTGTTCCTATGAAAAAGTTTATATGTAAACTATTATGGAACTTTTTCCCAGAAGGATTCTTTTCCAAAAATATAGGCCCGTGTGTGGTGTGAGAGAGACACCATGTGGTACCTTATAGATAATAAATGAACCTTATTCCCTGTGGGTATACCACTTTTGGAACAGTGTTCCAAGTGTGATACTAACTTACACGCGTGTGTTAATATTTATGTGTGCGAGGTGGAGACTAAAAAAATGGGGAAAAGTGTGCATATATAAATTAAATATGTTATAAAGAGTTATAATTTTTTTAATAGAAAAATAAAGTTTATATAGGGATATTATTAGATTATGTGAAGCGGCGGATACTCCCCCACAAACACTCACGAAAATTATTGCTATAAGCTGTTGTGGTGGTGGTGTTTGATCTCTGCCCTATTGTCTGAAAAGAAGCATCTCTTTTTGCAAAACTGTGTGCAGAGTGTAAAGGTTTATTAAATTTGCATGAGACGTTTCCAATTTCCAATAATAATTTGGTGTATTCATGAGCATTGTTCGGTTTTGTGAAGTGAGTTATTATTAGACACGGACATACAATCGTAAAATATTTTTTAGAATAAGAGTCAAGGCTATAATGTCAATATAGAGTGTTGTGTGTGTGTGCTCGCAGAGTGCACAAATTTTTTTGAATGAAATATGACGGATATTTTTCTGTGTGAATATATAGTGGAGTGAGTTTGTGCTGAAGACTTAAATAACAACATGAAAGTAAGTTAAAATATTCTTTAAATTAATAAATTTGGCTGTTTCTGGTGGTTTTGTTATAAATAGTTGGAAAAAGTTTTTAAATAGGTAACTAATTGAAAATTTATAATTTACTGGGTATATAAAATGCAGAGTAACAGTGAAGGTCTATAGACTGTAGGGATTTCTCGTGTAACAATGCCAAATTGTTTCATTGCACAAGTGAATATTGTTGCATTATGCACCTTGCATAGTTTTATATCATGTTAATCATAATCTTCAGGTTAAATATTGCTGAAATTAATCTTAATCATTTTTACACGCATGAAATGAATGAACTTTATTGCATATTAGGGTAGTCTGTGTACTTATTGTATCAAAGAGAGAAGTTGTTCATTGTTGCGCTTTCCAATGAGACGGTTATGCTACTGCGAACATCATTAGCATAATAGATGTATATACATAGAGGAATGCAACAATGCAATGTCCAACAATTGCATCTAATTTTTATATTTTTTCATACTTTAATACGATCGTATTATTATTGGCAGTGATAAATTATAACAAAAAATAACTTTGAAAAGAGAAATTTTTGCAAAAAAATGGATTTAATTGATTTCAAAAGTGCAATTGCATCTTATATAATATTTAAATGCATAATATACTTTACACACTTCTTATCTCATTCTCCCCAGTAACCTCATAATAACTCATGTTAGCTTGTCTACATTGTTCTTATGGGAAAAATTTAAGTTACATTTGCATTTATCTCTACCTATCATCATGTAATTCATGTTATTGATCACTCGTCAATAGTGTGAGATCGTCTACAAAAAATAATTTCCTTCCCTTACCTGCCTAACAAGCAACATTAACCATTGTCTACCTCAGCTAGTGAGGCGATCCCTTTAAAAGTCACCTCATCATCACCTCTCCTTGCACGCATAAGACGCATGCTCATCTCACAAAAGATCCCCTCCTCTTATCTCCTCTCTATCGCTTACAGTGAAAGTGAAGAATTAACAGGAAGAACAACTCACATTAAATCTTTATAACTACCTATCTTTATATCATGCTAAATGACAATTACCCACAAATATATGAAATGCTCCATTATAATATGCTCAAAATTTCAACCAGTTAAAAAAGATACACAATTAGCATTACAAAATTGCACAAGCATCTTACTTACTAGCAATTCCTTAAAGCATGTTACATTAATGCCAATTTTCATACAAACATATTTCATGCGTCACATCATACATCTCTCATCAAACCCATTTTATTACCAAGAAATCCTCTATAATCCTTTCAGTTTTTATACTTGAAGATGACTCACTCACAAGACGAGATGCTTTCTTAACACTTTAAACTTTAACAATCTTTAAGAAATATATATTGTTAAGGTGTAGAGCAAGTATGCAAAATCTGAATTAGATTCTTATTACTTGTAAGAGGAGATAGGAGGTGATTTTTTATACAAAAATCCTTCATATTGTTGACTTGCTCATTGTTGGACTCACTTGCCCCGTTTTTATGAATCAAGTCGCTTCGGAGACAAACAGCTTGGTTTTTTGTGATCCGCTGACCTAAATATCCGTCAGCTGTGTGCGAATGGGAGTTTTTACCCAGTAGTTATATTTTTTTAATTGTCGGTGTAATTAAAATGTTAGATTGGTTATACCTGTAACATTGTTGAGTTGAGGGTGTAGTGTAGTGGGAGGGCAGAAGCGTACAACAGTTAAGAACGTAAGTTTAAACAGAATTATTCTTAAAAATAGCTCATGTCTTTCTTTGGAAAAGAATGTTGTTAATTAGTTGGGTGATTAGCGGAAAGCTGTAAATTGTTTCGTTTACAAACATTAAAATTTTTCCAGAGCTTTGTGCTGGCTGGAATAGAAGAGAGAAATGTTTATTTTAAGTGTAGTAATTAAGATTATGAATGAGTGTACCATTTAGCTACGTAGCCTTTGTGAATAAATCATATTGGTTTGTACGTCATTAAAGTGGAAAGATAGATAGATAATTGGTAAATGGGATAATGACTCTGACCGAGAAGAGCGGTAAGCATCAGAGATAAGTTAATTCTTGGTAAAAAAAATGAATAGATAAGGCGATAAAGTTAAGGGAATATGTAATTGTTTTGTGGTTTGGGATGTGGTCTGATGAATGGTTTATATGGACGGGGTTTTTATTGTGGAGTTTTTTGGACAGACAGAAAAACGGTTCCTGGTAAACCTCGTCGTAAAAGCTGTAAGCGTAATTAAGTTAGTTAGTTGATTTGTTTATTGTAGGGAAATAAGGCATAATGTGACGATGAGGAAAAGTTTGTTGAAGACGCACTTCGGATTGACGGATATAAACTATTTTTTCTCACTGAGATTGCGTAGATTCATTGTGTGTTTTTGCGGTTTAATTGACGTGCTAAATGATCAAGATAATTAATGCGTTGATGTTTTTTGTGTGAATATTTGTATATTAGGTTGTATGAGATTAATTGGATGAAAACAACGTGCGGGCACAAGTGGTCAACTGAAGATGAAAATTTAAATGTGACAGTTACCTAACATCCGAGAAGGTGGTACAATTAAAATCTGTTGTTGCTGGTGAAATTAACAAAAGAAAATCATTATGGCACTGGGGAAACCTTATCGAGTCCTGTGTTTAAACACACCCGAAAAGTTTAGTATTATCTTAAAGCACAGGAATAAGGATGATGCTCTGCTATTTGAGTCCTTTGCGGTGGCGCAAATATGTAAGATTTTGTTGCAATTTACTAACTATTTTATAATGAGAATGATTAAATAATTTGTAACGGTTTTTCTGTTTTAGCTGCCCCCGAAGTGCAAGCCTTGAGAAAATTGTATACTGAAAGCCTCGAGTCATACTATGGATGCCTGGGCGTTCTCCAGTTTCACACAGGTAAAGTTGAAAAGTTGAAATGGGAGTTAACATTCTAACCGTCGTAACCGTCTAATAAATAATATGATTAAAAATTGTAACATATAATTTATGTTCTCCATCTATTATTCAATTAACAATGATACTCATAAATGCAATCTTACTTTAATGCTGCAATTTTAACGGAACAGGACCTAATTCTAAAGGTAGCTCAAGGGATATTTTCAAAAACGATTAGTAGTTAGACACTGACTGCCCACAAGAATGTATTTACTAAATTGGTGCATTCTTCTGCATGAGATTGCTCTAATAATTTTTACCTGTAGTTGAAATATAGTTTACCTGAGAAACAAAACTCAGGTTTAAGTACTTTACAGATTTAATATGCTCAGGGTATAAACAAAATTTGTTTTGCACATATTTTTGCAGAGGATGATCAACTAATGTTCCTTGTTCTGGTCAAAGGATGTGTGTCGGTAGGGAAAATTTGTGATTGCGAAATATTTCGTGTGACGGAAACCGTTTTTATAAACTTGCGTGGTCCTAGCACGGAAGACGATAAAATTGCAGAGGTACCTATTGAGTGTAAACTTGTCAAAGGGGTTTATGGACTATAATAGTATTGGAATTATTTTTACTGTTTTTTGGTACTTTGCAGATTAAAAAGGTTCTCAACTCGGGAACATTTTACTTTTCTTGGGGCGGTACCGCAGGTCAAATGGATTTGACCTTGTGTGAACAAAAGCGAAATGCTACGAAAGAAACTGACAATCGGTTCTTTTGGTAAGTGAATAGTTTATTTCATATAGGTCATTGGCTGTGTTCTGGATAGATTTCATGAATGTATTTGGAATGATGTGTGATTTTAGGAACCGTACCATGTTTCTCCATCTCCTTCGGTTTGGCATTGACTGTAACGAATGGCTACTTCGAATCACTTGTGGCTTTGTAGAGATTAAAACTGTTTATGCTGGAGCAAAGAACGTTAAAACTGCCGTAATATCCCGACTAAGCTGTGAACGTGCTGGTACAAGGTAAAATGTTATGAGATATTAAAATTAATGGATATTATGACAGTTAATGACTGGTCGTTAGTAGTGAAAAACATTTCTGTTCACAATTGATTTTAGGTTCAACGTACGTGGAACCAACGACGATGGTCACGTCGCCAATTTCGTGGAGACCGAACAAATCCTCACTACTGACTCCGAGATCTCCTCGTTCTTGCAAACACGAGGTTCAGTACCGTTATTTTGGGAGCAGCCTGGTGTTCAGGTTGGCTCACACAAAGTACGACTTTCTCGTGGTCCGGAAGCAGCCTGTTCGGCACTAGATAAGCACCTACACTTACTTAGAGATCGATATGGAAAGCAAGTCATAGTCAACCTTCTAGGCACTAATATGGTTGGATCAAAGGAAGGTGAAGCTATGCTCTCATCTTTGTTTCACGTAATACCAGCATTTCCAATCTTTTATCATTAAGAATCAATCTTCCTTTTTTATGCGTCGCAATATTTTCCCAAGCAATGTAATTTTCAAAGTAATTATCATCAATTTTAGCGTCAACACGTCGAGAATCCAGACTTCACTGACATTCCACACATTTTGTTCGACTATCATCAAGAAGTAAGGGGAAATCGTGGGCTGGAGAAATTAGAAATTCAGATTAAGAAATATCTCGATCATTACAGCTATTACCATAACAAAGGCGGCAAAGTGGACCGGTAAAGCCATTAAATTTTAACGATTTTTGCACATTTATGTAATTGTTAACCATTTTAATTGATATAATTTAATGTGTGATGATTTTACAGGCAGCAGCTTGGAACCATTCGTACCAACTGCTTGGACTGTTTAGATAGAACCAACTGCGTGCAAACCTTTATCGGAGTGAAAACTTTAGAAAACCAACTGCATGGAATGGGCCTCATTGACAAACCGCAAAGTCAAACCCGTTTTGAAGAAGTATTCCGACAAATGTGGGTTAACAATGGGAATGAAGTGTCCAAAATTTACGCTGGAACTGGTGCAATTCAAGGAGGATCAAAACTCATGGACGGTGCTAGATCTGTTTCAAGAACAATCCAAAATAATTTACTTGACCAAAGCAAACAGGAAGCGATAGACGTGCTACTTCTTGGTCACACGTTTAATACCGAACTAACCAGTTACGCTAGATCCCTACTGCCAGCTCATTACCTTCATAGTACGTTAATTTTTATTAATGATAAAATTATTTACCCATTCATTTGTCATGTGTGTGTAATACAAGTTTGAATTTTTAACGCAGCACCTCCAAGCGTATTACGACAAATGGTGAAAAGATGGGAAGATTATACAAAACCAAAAAGTCTTCGTGTTGTAATCGGCACATACAACGTAAACGGTGGCAAACATTTCCGGTCTGTGGTTTATAAAGACCTCTCCTTATCCGACTGGTTGTTAGATGCGGCAAAAATCGCCCGATCCTCATGTACAAACAAGCAGTTTAACAATTTGAATTAAACTCCTTCCTACTATTACCTTTAAATGCTAATAACTATTTTTTCCTGTTTCAGCTTTGGTATCTATTGAAGAAGATGATGTGGACGCAGAAACGCCAGCGGATATTTACGCTGTTGGTTTCCAAGAAATGGTGGATTTGAACGCTAGCAATATCATTGCAGCAAGGTAAATGTTGAAAAAGCTATCATTTCATTTTCCTTAAACCAACAGTATTACTAGAGGAATTAATGCATAATATTATTTTGGTATGATCAGTTCGGAGAATCAAAAGGCGTGGGCGGAAGAACTGGGGAAAATTCTGAACAGAGACCGGGGCTACTGTTTGCTGAGTTCCCTGTCTGATATGAGTAAGCGTTTTAATACTAATTTCGTCTAGCATGGATAATTTGTGGTGATCAGATTCTGTGTTATCTTTTGGGGGATCAGCACCACCACCCGACTGGAGTGCAGGACGATGCCTTCATTATGGACGGGCTGAGCTGAAGCAAAGTGACCACCGTCCGGTTGTATCTGTTATCGAGGTGGAAGCTTTTGCAGTAGATGAGGCTAAACGCGATCAGGTTTTTGCCGAAGTAGTGAGACAACTTGGACCACCGGATGCTACCATCATTTTAAAATCAGACAATCCTACAGTATTCGATGAAGAGGAGAGTGACGAGGTCATATTGAATGAGTTGGGTGGCTGTGGTACCGTTATTTTGATACGGCACATTGGAGATGAGGTTTGGATCACGTTTAAGGACGGCTTCTCAGCTTTGGCTGCTGTTAAACTAGAAACCATTCAGGTATGTAGTCGCGATAATTGAAACTGTGAACATGATCATTCAGATATGTGGCAAACGGGTTATGATTATATTGTGATTTGTATATAGGTTGGATGCTACGTTGTATCTGTGGAACTAAAAACAAAAGACTGGGAGAGTCATTTGGATAAAGAAATGGCTATTTGTGTAAATAACTGTATTCCCTTGCATCCATCCCAAAATAATAATACCATTAAGCCGAATAATAGTTTCAACAATTTAACTGTGCATGCTGGTGAGTTTCATTTTTAATTTGTTTCTTATCTTGCAACTTGCAGTTGTAATATTTATGACTGCTTTTTTAATTCTGTAGATGAGGGGCTGCGTAGAACCTTATCTGATTCCAAGCTGGGTGAAGGTAACAAAATGAAAGTCCCACCAAGACCTGTTCCACCACCTCCTGGAGGAAAGCCTGCTCCACACAGACCGCCACCACCTCGCTCACCAATGGCAGAGAGAAAAACTATGAATTCTGATTTGGTAAGCGACAACAGTCAAAAATTGCTACACGAAGATGGTAAATAATTATACTTAATTGTTATTTTTTTCTTAATCTTAATTGTAGATGAATCGTTCGCCAAACGAGTCACCCATAGACTCTCCAAAGAAGATGCAGTTACAATTCAACTCAGCTCAGCCACCTCCAATACCAACAAGGATATCACCACCAGAGAACTCCAACTCTTACGACACAGGAATAGTTCCATTAATTCCACAAAAAGTTGAACCCGACGTACAACAGCAACCTCCCCCACCACCAAAACGAATCTCTCCTGGCGACTCTCCAAAACGAGAATTTCCAGAGAACAGATCCGGAACAAATAGTGGAACTGCATCCCCAAAAGGAACTGCATCACCAAAAAGGGAACTGCAAAAACAATCTAGTCAAACGTCCTCCAACTCTGGATCCGGACATAGCAGTCCCCCAGCAGCATCAGGAGGAAATCTTCCTCGTATTCCACCTCGTCAGGTAGGACAAGCACCTGCTGCTGCTGCTGCTGCTGGAGCGCCAAATTTGCCACCTATTCCAGCTCGCAATCCTCAACAACCTGGTGGCCCACCACCGACAATTCCGGCGCGAACTCCGGCTATACCACCAAGAAGATAAATATATTGTAGCTAAAATTATAATTACAAGGTAGTCAAGAATTCTTACACGTTGTTGATTTCATTTAAAAATGTTTTAAAAATAACAGCAAGTAGAGAGCACCAGTACACAAAAAACGCTATAAATTGTCTCTGCTGTTGATGTTCAATTCAAACCGAATTTAATTTTTCTGGGTGCACGCAAAAGAAAAACCAAAGCTGTACGTTTGCATTTATGACAACGACAATAGGTTGTAAGTCAAAAATCTATTATTATTATTTTCGCACCGCCACAGCTTTTTAGGACAGAGTATACACAATGTAACTGTTAGGTATTTAAAAATATTATAAAATCACTCATTATATGTCACTTTGCGATTTTCGGCTGAATAGAAAGTATGCACAGAACGCACACTTAGCGAACGCAGATATTAGGCTATTTGTACAAGATATCTTTCAAATGCCATAATAGTTAGTCCAAATTGATATTCACGAAAAAAGTTGTAAACCATCTTGAAAAAGGAAACCAATTTTCTTCCTATAATGAGCATTTAGTACTGGAAAAAAGGGCGATAAATCAAAAAGGACAGATAATTTTTGGCAAACGCCACCACCGAAAACAAACAACACACACACAGCATGTATACTTATGAGATATTATTTTTAATTTCAACAACATAAGTATTAAAACTATGTAATGGTCAGGGTCATAAAATTCTCAAAAAGTGGATCCTGAACCAAAAAAATAATTGATAAAAATACGAAATTTCTTGATAGCACCTGCGTCTTTTAATACGCGTTCCTTCCTGTTCCTATAAAAATCTATTCTGAACGCCATTTGGCGTTGGGGAAGTGTAAGCTCTCTAAATAATTATCCCCTTCTCTCTTTCCAGTAATTAAACAAAATACAATTTGTAGTTGTGTGCAGAGTGCAAAGAAACACCCACCTGCTCCAGGAAACCGGATTTTTTTGGTATTTGTACAAGAACAGCAACCTATTTAAATGAAATTATTATTATAATTAATTATTGCTTTAAGAAGGACGAGGATTTTTTTGGCGAAAAAAGATGGAAGCTAGTGACACAATTGTGATTAAAATGTAGTAATAAATTCAACAAAAAGTCAGGCTGGAATGAAAAGAGTTCTAGTGAAACAATATATTTGTATAAACTACTAAAAATTTAACTAAAATAGTAAAAATAATATTTTTTTGGCATGGAATGAGAAATGTCTAGTAAAATGTTTAAGTCGCAGGGTCAGTATGGATATTTTAAGACAACAAAAAGAAACTAATCAAAAGAAAAGGAATTAATTTTTGCAGTATTATTGAGCTTGCATTACAATTTAACCTTTTAGTATTGTCTACTTGAGTAACTGAAATATATAAATTAACTTTAATTAACATTCTTTCTGCAAACAGCAGCAGCAGTAACAGAGGATACTTTAACTTTTAGTTTTACAAAAATCAGTCCAAAATGCTGCTTAACTTCTGTACAAGTATTTTCTATATTATAATCTATAATTAACTAACTGAACAATTAATTTCGTTTTTATGTATATATGTTGTATATATTATAATTAATTAACTGTATATTTCTTTCCACTTACCAAAAACTGTATTTTTTATTTTTTATCTGTTACAAAGGCTACTTCGCTAACTACTTGATTGACATAACTTGTCTGTGTATCTGATCAGTACTAATCGGCCGATGATTATATATATTTTTTGAAACAAAAAGGGATTCACTCAAATTAATCGTGATAGTGATGACTTATTTCTTCAACTCATTCTAAAAGATATTTTTCGTAGATAAAAATACTTAAAAACAAATCATCCTAATCATACATAAGCCGTTAATCTCTAAAATATATTAAGTCCAGTTATTATTATTACCGTTAATTATTGTTTTTTGTATTATAATTATTGTAAAAAAGGATTATTTTTAAATGGTAGAGTCTTGCGCAAGTTGTGATAACTCTTTTCTTTTCAAGTCGAAAACATTCCATGTCAAGCTGAGAGATTTGGTTAAAAATTTAATTATTATTTTCTGGAACATAAAATGTGTGGATCCAAAAAAGTTGACGACTTGCCGGCAAGTTAAGACTTAACTACAAAAGCTAAAAAAGTAAATTGTAAAATAAACGCCCACAAAAGAAAAACCGTTAATCATGAAGGATATTTAAAATAGTAAATCAAAGTATGTAAAAGAACCGACATCTTGAAAGAAAGTATATTAAAATATTATAGTGCTTATATAATCTTCCTTAAACTACTAATCAAAGTAATAAAAATGAATTTTTGCCAGAGTTTTAACAGAAAAAGGAAAGTATGCCGACGCCTGATTACTTAATTAAACTTATCATTAACTAGAGAACGAGTAATATTTGTAGTGCCATTAATTTGACAAGAAAAACAATTAAATTTCTGCTGCTAATTATGCAAAAAAATATATGCGAGAAGTGAAAAAGAGCGACAGAGAGAAAGCCAAGTTAACTCTACGAGAAGACGAGATATTACACTAGATGTACTAATAAAATGATTAATTAATTTAAAAAAATTATCTTTAGAGAAGAAGATGTGATTGCAACGAAAAAAATAAATGATTAAGAATCAAAGCTATTTTATGTGAAAAAAACGCTATATTAATGTAATTGTGTATGATGCATTGTCCACAAGAGAGAGAAAGCGTAATTAATTTTTTGATGTCGTGTCACTAGAATCAATAAAAATGAGTCAATTAAAAAATAACCCGTCGTGTGTGATTAAAGTTTTAATCATTAAACTCATGTGTATGAAATTTTTAACTATTCATAGTATGCCTCTGTGATGCAATGAAAATAACAAGGAAATATAGCACGGACACAAGAAAAAGTTAATCATCTTTAGTTTTTTTTTATTTAAAACTCATAATAATAGTAATAATAACCATGATCATTAAAAAGTTATATATTTTTAATGATTTGTTGAGAACTCTCGCGTGATTTCCAGCACGTTTTGACATACAAGTAATAAAATAAACGGAACTGGAAATGACATGACAAACTTGTTATAATATTTCCACATCAATTACCATCTATAAACTTTTTTTCCCTGAAAATTCTGTTATTATTATTATTATTATCTTCTGTGTATATCATCAGCATATTTTATCAATCCGATTTTAATTATAGTTTATTTTATATAAGATATATTATGAACGTATATGGCAAATACATAAAATTCAGTGTAACAAACAACTACATTTCTATATACTTTAATAACAATAATGATAATTATAGTTACAATATTTAAACTATTAACTATAATTATATATACGTTTATAGATGTTTTCTCTACATTTAACTTTTATTTAGTACTCTTATCATTTCCCTCTCAAAGCTTACTACACACTGCTTTCTCCCATATAGTGTCCTTAACTATAATTAATTATGTTTAAATTTATAATTATTTTTGCTATAAAAAAGTTCAACAAAAACAGAAAATTTCAATCAAACGTCCTTAAAAATAAAGGATTTGACTGATTAATTCAAACAAACAACACGAAAATAATAAATAGCTACACGCTAATTATAGATAATTGACAGTATATTTAGCTAATTATGATTACAAGAAACGTTACAAAAATCATCTAACAAAATAATTATAGAACATAAAACGCTCTCGGATTATGACCAATTTTAGCTATAGAAAAGTAATTTTCTTTAGAAATGTCACATTTAATACACTTTTCTATATCCGTTTCCCGTATATATTATAACGTATTTAACCTGCTAATTGAAGTTAGTTAAGGTGTCATGACATTCCATTTTAACTGTGAGGTGCGCTCTGCGTGTCACAAAAATTTTTCCACTAAATATATGCAACTTTAAAGAAAAAAGAACTAAATTCGTCATTATATTTAACTGACATACGTATACTTTCATATATATTTTTAGTTAATAGCCTGTGTAATTGTTTAAAGTTAAACACTGATACATTTAAAATTTGAATTTACTAATTAGATAAATTGGGTTTGCTCGAATTAATCAATTCACAAGAAACAATTTAATGGGAAACGGGTGCGATGGTGTACTAATAAATCATTCTTAAAGATGAATACATATCAATTAATTGCTATCATTAAATCGACAGTTAAAATAGGTAATCTATATATTAAATCCTACCACCACCCATTAAACAACATCACATCAAGTTTTTTAAAATTACTGAACAAAAAATTAATTAAAGTATTTTCAAGTGTTGTTATTTAATCATGAACACAGTCAGGCTTCCAAGTCTATCTTTCTAACATTTAGTAACGTAGCAGCATTCATATTACTGAATTATAATTATACATATTATAATTTTAATTATTTCATTGAAACTATTTTCCAGTTGCACAGATCATTTCTGAAACACATTATATCCTCAATACAGACAAAAATTCTACGTCATGACATTTAACAAATTACGTACATCAAAGTTTTAACTGAGCTATCTGAAGACAATGATGATACAAAATAACGGAAAACCCATTTTTACTAATTGTTGTAATTTGATAGTACAAATTTTTGATTTTTAACCAGTTTACAAGGGCTGTGTGCTGTGTAGAAACTTGATCACGACAAAGCTCTGTGTAATTATTTATTTTAACGATAGTTTGGCAGCATTCTGATTCCGATTTAAATTCTGTCAACATTTTTTTATATTTAAAACTGTCATGCATTTATATATATAGACTATATATTTTAATTACAATTTAGAAAATTTAGTAAATGCACCAAAAAATTTCAAAAAATCCCTTTTAACTGTTCACAAGACAAGAGCCATTTAAATTTTCAAAAAGCACCAACAAATATAGTTTAGCAAACTGTCTAAATATGCCAAAATGACAATTATAATTTATCCTGTAATTTTTTGTAACACAACTACCTTTAAATTTTTACACAATATATAATTATACCGGATTGTTTGGTTAAGGCTTATTTAAGGATGATAAACGCTGATGATTTCTTTAATAGGTAGTGCAATTAAAATTTATATACTTTTTTCAAAAGCTCTCAAAATCCTCATACATTCTTACACAGTTTTTTAGCTCTCAACACTCACTCTTCCCTAATGAGCACATTTTTGCTAATTAAAGATAATTAACTTTGTATAATTTTTGATATATACGTTTCATTTCGAATAAAAGAATTTCGATTTTTTGCACTCTCGTTAGAAAATAATTATTATAATATTTATATATATTAATTAGCAATTAGCTTTTTCATCATCACAAAATTAGGTACGTTGTCATTAGAAACTGAAAACATTTTATATATTTATTTTCAACAGTTAAGATCACTCTCTAAATATATTCGTATAATATTTTCTGGCTATTTTATATAGATTTTTGTGTGTGTGTGTATTTCATTTTTTGCTCTAAAATAATAACTAACTAATTAACTAATTAAACTAACTTTTAATATGCTTTTTTCTTCTTTTAAAGTTTTTAATTGTGTGGACTAGAGAGCGCCAGGCATACATAATTAATTATGTAGTTTATTATATATAATTGTTTTGCTTTATTCATACAATTAATTTTTGTTTGCAATTATATATTTTTGTTACTAATTATAAAGGTACTCGGTTGCATGTGTTTTTCTTTAGCCAAATCATTTATTCTTCTTGCAAATTTTTATCCTAAAAATTTAACCCCTCGTTAACTAAAGCAAGTTGGGCTCTAGAGATATATATTTTTGCAAACTTAATTTTTTGCACATATTCTAATACGCTATTATTTTAAGCAACAATATTTAACAACAGCAATTACATTTTTATTATTATAATAATTATATATAACACTGAGCTTTATTTAGATGCTTGAGAGAAAAAACAACAAGCCAAAAAATTAGTTTCACAGACAAAATTATAATAATGAATGCTCTACTGAAAATATCGCCCAAAGATTTATTTGCACTGCTTGCTTTAATTAAAATATAATTAAAGTTTTTCAAGAAGCTGGAGCGTTGAAGAAAGATGAAGCCTAACATTTTTTGAATTAGCGTTGTTGCCAACAAGAAATAAAAATATATATACTTGGTTGGTTGACTGTTTTCCGTTAAAAATTAATTAGTTGTATGAGTGCGTCGAAGAGGTTCCGTTAATTTTGTTCCCCTCGTGAATCTTAAAGGCTTCATTTTTTTCAAATTGACATCACACTAAGTTTTTTATTTTTATTGACAACAACATTTAATAAGTTTATTGAATATGTGTTAAAATCCTTGTATATATAATTAACTTAATTAATATTTAAAGTGCAGGTATACATAAGATAGAGTAGTAGAATGCACATTACACACAGTAAATAGAAAAATTAGGAAACCAAGTTGCAGCAGCGTATGTAATGTTTGTCTAACGACTATAATTAATGTCTATTGTGTGTACGTCTTAAGATTATATTTTTATAGCTTATTAAAATACAGAATATATGTACAGTTGTAGGTCATAACAATAATTAACTAGAATAATGATAATAATAATAATAACGATAATAATAAGCATTGTTGAATACATATCATAGTTATTTTTTGAATAATAATATAATAATAATAATAATAACTTTTTATAATTATTATTAGCAAAATATATAGCTCTCGCACAATCTGCATACAAAAAACATTCCGACAGTTTTGTTATATCCACTCCAAAAAAGAAATGGCGTTTCGTTCGACGATGAGTACAATCTAGTGAGGGAGGGCAGGTTTACAAGTTTACAATTCATTTATTCCCCCGTCGGGTACTCCTTGTCGTACCTTTTCCAAAACTTTGTTGACGAATTCAGTCGTATGTCCGGCAATTTTGTGCTCTGGAGAGAAAGAAAGAGAAAGGCGTTAGCATCGTTTAGCTTTAGTGTCTCCTTTTTGGGCGGAAAGGAGACTGTAACTTTTCAGGGAATAGTCGTATTAATAACTCACGACAACCCTTGTTGATACCCTTACTTGTTCCATATTTGGAGATTCTATCCAGCTTCGTTAATAAGGGCTCGGCGTCCAGCGTTCCGTCCATTTTCGAGAATACCATCTGTCTTGACTGTTGAATAGCTGCCATGAGCCGTTCTGTAATAACATTGCAAGTTGTTGTATATTAATTAAGTTTTAATTTCCATGGACATTCTGGGAAATAAGTATGGAATTTGTGTCCAAAACGTACTGTGCTCTTGTTCCAATCCATACAGTTTCAGCTTGTTAGCTTCGTGTTGAGCTTTCTTCTTCAGTCGACAGGCCCTGCGGGAGAAAAATGAACAAAAATGTATATAATCATTTAAAATACAGTTTTATTTGAATGAATATGTACATAAATATTTAGCTTCGTGTAAGTTACCTGGATGCCAATTTGTTCTTTTCTTTTCTCGAGCGAGATTTAACAGCAGTTGGAAGATCAGCCACCGGGGTCATTTCAGCAATCACCTTGTTTAATCTATCCAGTTCCTTTCCAATTGCGGATAGCTTTCGAGGGTTGGGTGTTAAGTCATTCCCGTCTCCTTTCCGAGCTTTGCCACTAAAATTAAAAATATATTTAAAAAATTAATAAGCGTGTTTTAATGGGGGCGTTATTATACTAATTTTGTGCAGACCTGTGTGCTAACCTGTGCTTAATCCCTTGAATATGACACAGTGGGCTGAATACAGGGTCTGTTGGTTTTTGAAGCACATGGGGATCCTCTTGTGTGGGAGCCAGTACCAAACGCTGTCCTTTGGGTCCTTTAGCTTGAACATTGTACTGCCAAAAGAAACGCTCTCTTCTTGTTCCACTTGTACTACCGGCATTGCTCTCTGTGTCGCTCACCTCAGACTCTACAAGATAAAAATACATTTTTTGTTTATAGTTTGAACTCGTAAAATGAGTAATGATATAAACAAGCTATAATGTAAACTGACCTTCATCACTGGAATCCCTGTCACTGATTTCATCCGAGTCAAAACCCTCATCCATTGACAAAGACAATCTCCCCCCTGGACTAAGTACATCTATAAGAAAGAAGCATACCCAAAAATTAATATTAAGACCTTTAATTATTATTTGAAATTTTTATGGTGTATGTATTTACCTTCAGCCAATGAACCCGTTGACAATAAATGTGGCCTTGGATCGCGTCTCGCCCAAACGGTTTCCCTTCGCTGCTGCCAAGTCTCCCACGCATTATTTCCAGCACCAGTTGGGGCGGAGGATGACAGTCGTGGTGTGAGAGCCCCTGGTGAAGGCGTCAACATTGAGCGAGGAAGTGACTGTCCCAAAGGACTAGCTGCTTCAGGTGACTCGAGTGAGTTCTGCAGTTCTCGTCGAAGGAGCAGTTCCC
Organism: Coecobrya sp. COE2; assembly: GCA_027743765.1. Lineage (NCBI taxonomy): Eukaryota > Metazoa > Arthropoda > Collembola > Entomobryomorpha > Entomobryidae > Coecobrya > Coecobrya sp. COE2. Next base: position 35,359 of record JAHZMV010006164.1, read on the forward strand.
GGAGCCCTGCAGAACTGCTGCGTGAGGTGACACTGGAAGTGGGTGGATTAGTGAGGATGGCGCTAGTTGTGGCAATAACGTCTGACGAGGGGCTCAGTGGTGTTTGCAGGATCTGCTGCTCTAATAATGACTGACTTGCGGGAACACTGGTTGCTGGCACTGCCAGTTTGGTACTTCCCATTGGAGGAAAGGAGGAGGATGGTATCACCATAAGATCCAATTCGGGGTCGTTTGAAATCATGTTGAGTAAAGCAGGACCCGTCTGAGGGGACGGGGTGGCTTCAGAAACTGTATTAAAAGTAGTGTCTGGAGGCCAATACAAATCATCAAAATTGAGTCCATCCAAAAGAGTATCTGCATCCGATGCGTTCAATTCAGCCAGCGTTGGCCCAAGGAACTCTGACTTTTCCACTTTGAAAATATCATCCTCATCCACTGCCATATTCAATTTGCTCATCATTCCGCTGTCCCCATGAAGTGAATCCGACTCCTGGCTCAGGTTCGTCCCCGGAGCCATTTCCAACGGGGAATCCACATTTGCATCGATCGACCCCCCATTCCAAGTGTTCCCGGTGGGGAATGCACCCTGTGACAACATTGCGGTTGGATTGACAATCCATGTCTCTTGCGCAGACCGACGTGGGATCGGCATGCCTTGAGGACTGGAGGGACCCACGGACATGGGACTAAGGGCCACTGGACTGTTTATCATTCCTGGACTGGCAGGGCTGTTCTGCCCGCTTTCAGACTTCAAAAGTCGTTGATTGATATGAACTTGGAGTAATTGCGACATCTTTCTTTCCGCAAAAAGATTTCCCAAAAACGAAATAAGGTACTTCTTCTTCTTATTCACCCTTGTGACGTTTACATTTCAATGTAAAGCATGTGCTTCATTCGCTCTTCAAATACACCAACCTGTCAAATAAACCAAAATTAAACAAGATATTTAATACCAAGTCATTATAATAATTATTATATATATCCTTATTATTTGTTAAGGGTCACACTTTACCAAATCACATAATAAAAACCATACATGATTTATAGTTCGCCCAACTCTCTCTCTGTTTAGAGCCAACCAGTAACAACCCAAGTGCAACAGCAAACAACATTCCATTGCACTTAACTTCATTCATTAAAATTCATCCTATGTAAGTACATGACACTCTTGAAATCATTTAACTGCAAGTGACCGTAAAAAAGAAAAGTGGGCATGTACATAATAATAAGCATATATGCTAAACAGCCTCATAAAAATGGTTGATTAATGGTCACAGTGACAAGCATGAATAAGTTTAAATGAAAGTAGTATACTAGCAGTAGTAGTAGTAGTAACATAAGTAGTAATAACGACATTAACGAGATATTACTTTACTACTTTTTTAATGCTGTTACTTCATAGCCAGAGATACAGAATCCCAACCCAAGTCATGTAAAATATATAGCGGTATAAAAATGACAATGTTGCTTTCTAGGAGTCCGCTATATGGACGTTAACCAACAGAATAACTTGCTGTGCAACAATAAATAAAAATTAAATGCTTCTCAATCCCTCCCTCTTGTCCAAGATGAATTAAGCAATGTTGCTTTAGAATAATCAACAGCAGCCGAGGACTGAATGATTATATATAATACATGCTTACATTATCTTTACCATTATCCTAAGAAGCAACAATGCTATCAGTTTCGGGCTCCTCACTCCAATTACCTTTATTATTACCATCCACACCGACAATAATGAAACCGAAGACCGGCTACAAGAGAATAATTTAGCCTTTGGCTACAAAAACTTGAATTGAATTCAATGTACCAATCTTTCTAAATATTTGTAATCTTTTTCATCATCATCATAACAACATATGCAACATTTAACAACGTCAGTCATGTCAGTGGCTCTCTTGTTGTGGCCTGGCATTTCATTAAAAAACCGATACTACAATAAAACGATGTAAAACTTATTTTAAGCGAAAATGCAGACACTCACGCAAATGTGCAGACAGATCATCATCTAACAAAACATTTTATTGACGTAAGCACAAAAATTGCACACGGTCGTGCGAGATGCATGCGGGGGGATTTTGCATGGTAAATAAATTGCAAATTAGGCATTTATATTTTAAACGCAGTACTATATGCATAAGTTACATAAAAAAAGTACTAAAACTTTTTTAATAATAGCTGCAAAACAGCAGTGAAAATTCACAGTATTATGTTATGTAATGCAATGTGCAAGGCATATGGATGTGTTGTGGTTTTGGTGAAAGATGCAACCCAAGCATTTAATACCGTTTTTAATGACTGGTCTCATCTCGCGATGATGACGATGCCACGATGTGAATGATGACTTTTAGCAAAGTCAAAATAAATAAAAATACTTGAAATTCTTCTGGTGCATTCTTGCAGTTTCACTACAAAAATGGTCTGTATGGAAGTTTGGAAGTATGAAACGTGATGTTGATGATGAGTACCTACTTTTGTGGGCGTGGACAGAAAATATTTAAGTGTTTGAGCTAATATGCTTAAATGAATGATGAGTTTTTTTGCGTGTGCTGTTGTTGTGATGACGAAATTGTAATGACTTTTTTGTGCTTTCTCTTTCTTCCATTTATTCTCAAAATGAAAAACAGATTAATTTCCTGTGACGGATATGAACCGGAAAATGGGATGTCAAGCCAAACAACAAGACGAATATGTATATATTTTCAGGGGAAAAAATCTTCCATGCAAATTTTTAAGCAAAAAATACTGAACCAAACTAGTTTAACTTACGCTTCCTCAGTTCAATATTCCAAACTTCTTAAAATAATAACAATTTCTTTTTAAAATGATCTTGAATGGAATTATAAAAAAATGGCTGACTTTCCTTCTTCACAACACCGAATTATTTGACTACGTGGTCTTAAATATAAAACAGCCCACTTGCAAGAAGGAAAAAATGAGTGTGTGTGTAATTCTTGGAAGCGTCTTTTCTTCCAACAATGCATTCGTCGTGGATGTGCGTGCGTGTACGTATACGTACGTATTTTCTTTTTATTGGCAATTGAATAATGGCCCCCTATCGCATGTTCATCCATATAGCCAAAAACCCTATTAACCATTCTAGCAGCTATATGTACACTCACAGAAAACAACAATGATTCATCGCATATAAAAAAACCCGAACCTATTTTCGAAATCAAAAGACGTAGGCATCATACTTACATTGTTTTGTTTTCGCAATTCTCAAATATCCGAAGAAAACCAAGTAAACAAGCCGGTGTGTGTGTGTATATATATATTTAAGCCAGCAACCCCCAATACCTTAGCCTGAACTTAACTTTAATAACAAGCCCATCCAACATCACGCCACCACTTTATATTTTTTTCCATATAGATATCTCTATAGAGTATCATGGGATGCATGAGCGTTTTATAGACAAGTCCAACAACAACAGCCTCCACCACCACCAACCATCCTAATCATCATCATCGTCCTGTTTACTTAAAAATTCCTTCATTGTGTGAACGAACGTAGTATTTATTGTGTTCACGTTCATTCAAGCTTAAGTTTCACCAGAAAAGCCGTTCAAGTCATCATCACATCATCACCGTTTTCTTCGACTTTTACGTATGTGTACGTACACTACATAAGTTATTCTGCGTACCTAAAAATGCTCCTTCTCGATTCTCGGTATTACTTCGTTTTGAAAGAAAATACGATAATATAGATTCTTAAAGAAAAATATAGGGGGACTCAACAAATTACATATAGGCATACCTTTTTACAACTCATCATTATACGCTCATAGTACATTTTCGCACAGCGTTGCTCATTTTCAATGGCAGGGCCAAAAGTTGCCCAACTGCCATTCTCGAAACATTCAAAGAGCAAAGAGGAGAAGCTTCTCTGAGAGAGCATCAGAGAAATGGAGGAATTTGCAATAAATATTGTATAATAAAAGGTTATATAGATATACGCAAATATATAGTTGCCTACAACAATAACCTAAGTTATCTAACAATAGTTTACATAACATCCGTCATCCTTCCTCTTTTCTTCAAGTACGTTAGGTAACATAAAATATCATGCAATGCCACACATACACACGGATGCTGTGTAATGGAAGCCGTGGTCATGGCACCATGTGGCCAAAAATTGATGAGAGGAAAGGGCAAAAAAAATTGTTTTTGTTTTTGTTATTTTTTTTCTCTCTCTCTCGTTATTATTATTATTGCTACAACATACTTTGTTGGCGTAGTAGAATGAATGAAGGTGCGAAAAGGTGTGAATATGTAATTCTTTTTTGCACAAACTTTTCTTCTTTTCCTGTAGCAGCATGGACTATGGAAACAAGAATGACGTTGATGAGTGAGATGACGATAAAGGAATTGTTAAAGGCAGTATTGATATTATTGATCCAAACAAACTGACTGGACATAATATAATTAGTGATTATTATAGCGTCAGTAAAGCTATATATACATACAATACACTTAAGTGGAGAAGAGGGTTAAATTATTGTAATGTTGACTAATGTAGTAACGCATGATGATAATGTCTCATGGTTTTGTAAGCAAAGACAAGGATATCGACATTCGACATGACATGAAAAAGTAATTCAGAGATCATGTCGTACACAGCTAAACAACGTGACGCGTCAAATTATATTTTTTCTTCTTTCCACTTCATTCATCATTACTACTAACCACCATACTAACAGCAGCGTACAAAAAAAACTGACGACAATAATAATTGTTATTAAGGTTTCCTTTGCTGTGGCTTCTCTGTCTTTTCGCTCTATTTCATTAATTCGTCATCTTCGTTTAAGTAAACAAGATCGCCTGTATATACATGTATGTAATGTTTATAAGATGAGATTAGATAAAGTTATAACACCCCACAAATTATAGTAGAAGTAGAGTGGTGGTGGATGAGCAGATGTCTACAAAACAGTTTAATAGACTGCGAAAATACCCCACGAAGTGGAATTATCTACGCCAATAAAATAGAGTCAGTCATGCGGTAATAATGCTTGGTAAGTTATTATGTAAATCAGTGGGAACTCGTTAAATTGGAGTTATGGATAAGTTCATTATTCACTACAAAATGTGAGGGACTATACAACCCACACGCCTATTGTTCTTGATTGTTGATAAGCACGTCTTTATTTTACAGAGGATAAGCACCAAGATCAAAGAGGATAAGTCTTTGTTCTGTGTTGTGTATACGGTGTCATTGGTCATTGAGTTCAGCAACGGCAGGTCATAATAATATATGCATAATAAGTCTAAACGACTTTACATTTTCATTGTTATACAACACACAGAAGTCAACAAGCCATGAACACAGTCTGCAAAAATAATTGCATACATAATTGCTATACAGCTTATCTTATAAGCAAAAAAATTCCTGATAAAACTCCTCTGGAAGTAAAAACAATATGCATACCTATATAAATACTACACAGTAATGAGTAATTCACATGATAATAAATGGTATTTATGGTATCATCAGTAAACTAATTGTCAATTGTGATATAGCTTATACTACTGACTTGTTAGATAATAACTTATATGAAAAGTTAAGCCCATTCCATGCTTCTTCTCTTCTTCTTTTCGCGAATACATAATTTACACAAATGAAAACATGAGTATTGAGTTTGCGCGTACCTTCGACATTCTTTTCGCATATTAGTTTTATTGCAACACGTTTGTTTACTATGATACTGCTACTTTACTAAACAAATATACACACAGAAAATAACAGAAAGCTAGCAAGCAAGACTATCTACCAACCAGGTATGCTATAATAATCTGTGGATATATGTAAGCTAATATGCTACTCCCGTGTTTTGCTCCGAATATCTTCGCAGAATCTCTTTGTTACTTTTTTTGTTTCTAGTGTTCCTTTTACTACAAAAGTGTTCTCTTGTCTCTATTTCAACCTTGATAACAACGATTACTATGTAACTCTATATATTATAACTCATTCTTTCCTTTATATACACAACCAATACAAAAAACCAGCCGTTGTAAACGGTTGGAGTAAGTAGACATGAATGCATGGAACATACTTGGGGTAAAATGAGAAATCTTTCCAAAAAGGAAACAAGGTCGTTATGAAATAATTAAACCCAAAACTATTTTTAAATTGTCATTAGTGTTAAATGGTAGTACTTTTAAAAGCTGTTTATTGCTTATCAGTTATTCCGGGTGTGCAGAGAGGGACGGACTTTTGGACTAAATAAAATAGTGCGATAGTCGTTTCCCTACCGACTACACCATCAACAGACTATAAAAAGCGACGAAAAATTGTATCCTGCTGTATAACTCAATATAAAATAATATACCATGTAACATCATAATATACCTGTGTAAGTACATCAGTTATATTATTGTCTCACGTTTTAGTTGCCTACTATATTATAGCAAGCTATTTGGATGGTGAGGTTCTCGCATGGCGTGGGTCATGTACCACCATGCGAAAGAAAACATGGCTTGGCAGAATAGGTAACCTTGAGACTTGAGAACTGCACGGAAACGAAGTAAACAGAG